>JASCZW010003886.1:0-50473 GCA_034211315.2 Aedes japonicus
CGCTTTTTCCTTCGAAAGAATAGAAGTGTTTGTTTACAAATGTTGATAGGCCCTTTTCTATTGTTAATCCAGGTATCAACATTGTCATTCGCTGAATGACGTATCATTTTGACGCAAGTAACCTGCCATCAATCATGCAGACTTATCAAAATGACGTATTATCTTTTTCTATTGCAAACTGTTGTAATAAACATTTTTCTAAATTAAACCTGAATTTTCACTCCTAGTGTAATTTTTAAGCACAGTGAGGTAGTTCTTTTACCAATGTGTTATTCAGTGGAATTTAATTGGGATAAGCATGTCCGGTTTTCAAATAGGTATAGAAATAAATTCAAAAATTTCAATGCTGATTATCTCATTTTCGTCGAAATGTCCATTTGAAAAAGTACTCAAAAATTTCTGTTCATCGTTTTGAGCAAATAAAAATAAATAAATAAATCTAAGAAAATTTCGTTTGATTCGGATCGTATTTTACTTGGCAGTTTATACTAATACTTTGGAATGGAATTCTAATTGTATATTGATTTGAATTAGTTGAGTATTCCGTTGAGGGTCGGCTTCGAGACTGTATCGTACGTAGAGTGAGAGCATATTCTAAACAAATATTCCAGATAATCGACAAAAACAATCAAGAAACAGCATTGCAAAGTAGATATGTTTGTATGAAAATCCACTAAGTGTGCTAATTCCCACCACAGTATATAGTTCTTATGTTCGCCAACTTTCGACCTTCAGTTGCATAATAACCAAATATTTAATGCTTTCAGAGGCAACTTTCTTAACTTTGTAACTGGTTGGACCACCTGTCGTTACATTACGTTTGCATTTAACGCCATAATTCGTTTCTGTTTGTGACAACAGTGTGGCATAGAATTTCTCTTTTTGTTTGAGGAATTCCAGTAAGATTTTTTCGATTTCTTCTGCCCGGCTTTCCATCTGACGCCATCATAACGGCGTTGACCTTTGAAAAAAAGAAAGCATAATACTGAAACGTGCTTTCATTATAGAACACTTTTAAGGTAACCGCACCTTCAGTGGCCCTATGTCCCATAGTGGAAGCATGAGTTTTCAATGTGGTTTCATCAACTATTTGTTCGATACAGTAGAAGATATGTTTAACTGGTGATAGAAAAAATCGTTTGAATAAAGTAATTTTCCAGCTTCAGTCAAAAAGCTATTGACTTGGCCCTATAGTGGTGATGCCCTTAATTAATCAAGATTGTGATGCTACAGGAGCTACTGTTAAAATTTAATCTCCACTAATGGAAATTTGAACCATTAATGGGGCATAGGATTTTTGAAATGAATATCGTTTCAATGGTAGTTTTCTAGTTCAGTAATATATACTGGTGGGCAAAAAACAACATTTTATACTATTAATTCAAAAAAGAAATTTACTAATGTCACCACTAATGGTACATTTACCCTACCTACATCATTGCTCATCCGTAACAAGTTGACAACAACGGCTGCTTTGCCAAAAGATGAGCAAACCCATTTGTAGTGGTCAAATCAAACATTTGTATTTACATTCTATCAAGTATGTTCGATAATGACATACGTAGTCAAGTGAATGAAATTGGAATTTGAACACACAGGTTACTTGGACAGACGCAACCGGGTTTCCTCTTGTGTTTGTTTTGAATCATGTTATTCGTAGCTTTCGATGCAGCTTGTTTTTGCCTTTCGGTCCTTATAATCATCCACTGCTTAGCCTTATTGATCGGCTTTCGCGTTGTTTTAAGAAAACTATCAATACTTGTGGACCTTAACTTGCGTCACTGAGATAACATGGAAATGGACTGCTTCAAACAAATGTTAGATGATTTGTCATAAACATGTGGAAGTATATTTATGATTATTTCAAACACCGAAGTATATGTTACATTCTTTCTACAAATTTGAATATTTTTGCTAGTCTCATTTCGCACACAAAAAAAAACTATTTGGTTTAAATCTCTCAAGTACCATAGTACCGATTAGAATTCATTAAGGCAAATCCATTTTCTGCCTCATACCATTCAGAGAAGCAGAGCAAGGGCAAAATTTGTCTACCGTTTAAACTTAGCGAGGGAGCAATTTTTTTTCGTCTTGCTTTGATTCATTCCTATTGGAGAGAAATCTGTGGAATGGGAGGTTAAGGGATCACAACGCAAGTTCGAAGCGTACCCCAAGACCCAGAAGACTGCTGACACTACTGCTGCTGCTAC
Source organism: Aedes japonicus (assembly GCA_034211315.2). Classification (NCBI taxonomy): domain Eukaryota; kingdom Metazoa; phylum Arthropoda; class Insecta; order Diptera; family Culicidae; genus Aedes; species Aedes japonicus. The sequence goes on from JASCZW010003886.1 coordinate 2,211, forward strand.
CGGTCTATAGGAGGTGTTTCTAATGTAATGGGGGAGGGGGAGGGTCGATAATTGGTGGTACAGTTCTATGTTAATAATTTACGATGCCCAGTACTAGGGGCCAACACTTACCGCTCTAACCTGTCGGTTGAACATATAACAGATGCAGGTCCATATTTTCGATGCTAGCACAAGGAACGCACGAAAGTTCATTTGAAATTGGGACAACATTGGCATCGTCCACTAGCACAGCTCCCGGCGTTATCCTTTCGCCCAGCCACGGTTTGCTATTCCTGCAGGTTTATGTCCGATGACGGCGGAGTATTTTTCTTAACCTTAGTTGAATGCGAATTCACGCTACGAAATGCAAGCACTCCACGATCACACGAGTACTTAAGCCACTCAGCAAATATCACCAAAATGAAACAAAAATTTGCTGATAAATAAAAAAAATATCTTGACGGCGGAGACGAAAAATGCTCGCGCTAGAAAGGAAATCACATTTTCTTCTTCTTCTGCTGCTGCTGGCTAGCTGGCAAGGGAATCTTCGCTCGCCTCTTCTCGGTTGTGGCGGCCCCAAATAACGCAAACTCTCTCACCACATACACGCACGGCGAAAGACGGGGATGGTTTTTGCACAAATTAAACGCTTCTTCGCTCCCGTGCGAACGATTGTACGAAAATCTTCCACAAAATTTTCAGATCTACGCCAACACACGACACCGCGGAAAATGACACGGCCGAACGCGGTTTTCTTACTATTTTCCACGACACACGACAGGAGGAAAGAAAAACGTTTGCTTGGTCAGCTTTTTATCTTCTAAACTGTAAAGATGTAATCGCGAGACCAGTGTTGTTCGGCTGTCCTTTCTGCGCTGAGTTGCGAGTCTTGCCACCAAAATGATGCCTCCTGTGTGGTGGAGTGGAAGAAAAACTCTGCTCAGGCGGCTCTGGCAGCGAAAAGCAGGCAAAATTCGTGGAAGTGGGTGTGCGTGTACGTGCGATCTGTCACTGAAATTTCAAAGTGACAACTTTGACAACCGGAGCCATTCTATACGAACATATCAAAAGGTACTAGAAAGATATAGGATTCGACCAGGGGACAGTCAAGAAACAAATATTTTAATTTATTTGAAGTACTCGCGTAATGGTCCCAAGCTTAATGAAAAACCTTTCAGAACATTCTCAAGTAACCAAGGCTGTAATAGCATGCATATATAGGGCATATGTATTACGTCTCGTGCATCATTGCAGTTGGATTAAAGGACCCACTAGGATCGAACTAATGGTATATCTTTTGTAATGCCATAGGACATTGCTAAAGCCTCGGCTAAAGCAGCATTTTTGCATGGTAATGAATCACTACACTGATAAAAAATCAAATAATGAATATATTAATTCAAAACTATACCTTTTATGTGCTACCGTCACATATATTTCGTATCATATCAAATAATTTCTATTTGTGTTTCACATGCAACATATTATTTTGATACATATTTTTCATTTTCAAACCCAATAAAAAGTATGTGGCTCACTTTATGACTGATAGTTATTAAATTTGACACATACTTCTGATTGGGTTTTGGATTGAAAAAAAGTCAAAATGGTGCTCAAAGGTTTTTCATCAATTGTCCTGAATGAGTTGCATTTAAGTGACGAACTGCTGTATACAGGTTTTTCAGGTATATATGATATGTGACTTGATGTAATATAATATTGTTGAATTACCTATTTCTATATAAAAAGTGGTATATATTTGGCAAAATTATTAACGTTAAAAAAAGATGAATTCCAGCAACTGGATATGAGACAAAGGAAGTGTAAATATTTGGTTAATCTACCATATATATTAATTATTTAAACTATCGCAGGTATCACAGTTTCTGAGATTCGAAGCGGTGGAATTTATTGAATCGATCTCAATATGGATAAAAACAACCAGAACAAGAGTATTTGAAAATTTAATATTTTTTTGCCATAGCGATTTACAAATACTAATCTAATCGATATGCTTATAAACTTTAACAGTTAGTTTCAATACAAATTATAAAGAAATTCGTATGGTGTTGATGCAAAAGTTTCAATAACGTTTATATGACGGCACATGGTATTTATCATAATGAGGGATGGAAATCATAAACTTGACACATACTTTTTATAAAGAAGGAAAAATGGTACTCATCAAAAAGATGGATAAGAATCATAAGCTTGACACATACTTTCTATATGGAAGGAAATATGGTATTCATTATAGTGAGGGATAGTTGTTATTGGAACTTCCTCTTAAAGTGTATAAGCATATCGATTAGATATTATTTGTAAATCGTTATGGCAAAACATTATTAGATTTTCAAATACATTTGTTATGATTATTTTTATCCGTGTACACAATCAGCAAATTTTACAGTATTCGGTAATTTTTTACCGAACTTTCAACAGCTGAATAGTTCGGTAATCGGATTTTACGGAATTTGGTAAAATTTGACAAGTTCCGGTAATTTTTTTACCAGTATACTGTAAAATTGCTCCAAAATTGAAAGTTCGATAAAAAATTATCGAATACTGTAAAATTTTCTAAGTGTGTATATTCTTAAGCTAATCTAAAGCTTCATTACTTGACATCTGTTGAATTGATGCGATCCCCGATCCCGCTTTAGCGATGTTGATTTTGGGTTGTGTATATATATATAATAAGTGCAATAATATAATGCTTATGGTTACCTGGGTTCTGGGTTCAGTTTTTTCCTTTCCTTCAGAGATGGAAATAATATTTAACACCAGAGCGAAGCGGAATGGTATAAACATTGTGCTTCTGAAAAACTCTGGACGTTTGCAATTTTGACGAATTTAATTTTCACCCATTAAATAAATAAAAACAGCCACCTCTGGAATTACATGAAGCAGTTTCAAGGTGGGTACTTTTAACTCACGTTCTATATTTCGAAATCACCAATGGATAAAAAAACACCCATTAGAGGAAACCTCATAAACCTCATAAAGTTCATAAACCAACTGTATCCGGTACATCATTCATGGAAAGCGCAGCTTGTGTCAGTTTTTGTAATTTTATAAAAATAAAATAATATTCTATACAGACACTTGGAACAACGCAAGTAAAACACATGATATTTTTTATATTAAAGTAATCTAATGCTTCAAAATTATACTTTCATGTTCTCGATTGTAAAACTTGCGTTAACAATCGCTTTGTGTGTATCGAACATGGAGAAATTAAGAAAGAAGTTAAACGCTTTTAATCTTATTCATTCGAAACCCTGCTTTTCTCTCTCAGTTGTTTCTATCAACTTTTTTTCTTTCGCCACTTCTTCATGATGACGTGGTTAATTAATATATTTTCTGTAATTGCAGAAACTTTGCTAGCCGAACAATTATATAAGTAATTAGGTTAACACATTTTTGAGACAAATAGATGTAGTCGTTTAATCCCCTCTTAGCTGTCCTTTTAACATGTCCACCTCGTCGCTCCCCCGTTATTTCACTCTGACTGTATCATTACAGGTCAGCAAAATGCCCATTCTCCGCCTGGCCCGCAGAAACAATACCGCATCGCCAATATGATGTTGAAAATCAACGCTAAGACCCCTACTTCCCCATTCCAACCCTTATTTTTGGAAACCCTAACCTCGCCATAGCCGCGAGTTTTTCGACTTCCCTGAGCTAACATTGTTACCTGTTGTTGTTGCAATCATCGTGAAAATAGAAAAGAATTCTGCTCCATTATGCCTGCGGCACTTGATCCTAATAAATAAATAATTGAGATAAAAAATGATCTCAATAAGTTGACATTATCCTCATGCAGAAAGTGCAACCTCACATTTTCATAGACAACGAACATTATTAAATATATCTTAAGGGCGAAATTCTTGATTGTGAAAAATCGTCGCTCCAGACAGTTGATGTGTTTTTTTGAAAGTTTTTGTGTTTTTGGAGTCCCAGTTCCATTGCTAACAAGTTTATTGATTTTTTTAAGTAATTGCCCACAAGATCAAAAGCAAATGCAGTACATAAAGGGGTAAGTCACTAGGCCACCATGTGGAAACCCCATCAAAAACATAATCCGCCACACTTCCAATACACTCACCAACACATGCACGATAAATGCATTTCTGGCACTACCTAAAAGAATCGATTGTTTATTTTCTCACTGTTTCGTTTCCCTTCTGTTTGCGCAGATGTGATTTACAGGATTCTTAATGTGCGTGGATTAAACGTCAAATAGGTCTACACGCTATTTCTAAACAACTCAACATTGAGTACGATTGACTCATAGTCGTTGGAAGTATGCCCAAGCAACCACGAGGCTGTAATAGTATGCATATATAGGGCATATGAATTACGTCTAGTTCATCATTATAATTGGATTAAAGCTGAAAAGGGCCCTACTAAGATCGAACTAATGTTATATCTTTTGAAATGCCATAAGATATTGCTAAAGTAGCACTATTGAATTGGTAATGCATCACTACATTCTTAAGCTAATCTAACGCTACATTACTTGACAACCCGCATAATCACAAACCATTCCTGGACCATTTCCCTTATTGTTGACGACCGCTTCGGCTATTGTTACGACATTTAAGGCTAAACTACAATAGGGAGCGCAGCGGCGCGGTGTGGCAGTTTTTGACAGTTTATCCATGTATTTTATGTCAAAAACTGCCGCACCGCGCCACTGCGCTCCTCATTGTAGCTCGGCCTTTACTCTTATAGTTGACAACGATAAACTAACAATCTCATATATAGTTTTAACCATGGTAAAAGGCCAAATAACAATATGCTGAATAGGTGGTTAAGTTAGGTTACCATAAAAATATGGCAATTTTCACGAACAAAATTTTTGCTGTACTCTATGTCAAACAGTTGGTATATAATCTAGACCGAGTATAGACAGTAAAAAACCTTTCATTGACAATATGGCAAACATTAACAATATGTGTTAATGTACAGGTTGTATGGTGAAAATGAGATTAAATTATTCGATAGCAATATCATAAAATGTGATAATATATCTTCCATTCGAAATATAGTTTTGACTATACAGCAAATTGTTTTTTGTTATGCGGGAACTGTAGAATTGATGCGATCCCGCATTGCCGATGTTGATTTTGGGTGGAATAAGTGCAATAATATAATGCTTGTGGTTAATTGGGTGGCTACTCTAAAGTGAGCCAGAGATAGTTAGGAGTAACACGATGACAATTAGTAAACATCGATCGGATTTAAGTCGATGATGACTGTTTGTTATCTAACCGCTACAAACTATCTTTACTAACTATTGGGTAGTCAATCGTACTCAATTTTGGGTTGTTTAAAAATAGCATTTATGGTTGCCAATAAGCATAAATTTTTGATGTAGAAGGAGATGTTCGCTCATCACCATGAGGCACCAAGAGTGAACAACAATGTTTTTGGCTAGAATGAAAGATATGAAGAGAAAGTTTTGATAGTTCCGCTAGTGTGCGGCAGGCTTGGAAATATGACAGATGTTTTTAGGAAAATTGAGCGAAAAGGGCATGTGTACAGTGGTACTCGAACCAACGACATTTTTGCCTAACATCCCACGGCGGGGTAAGTCGAAGCACGGACTAAGTCCGCCACTTCAACAGGCAAAAATGTCCGGTTGGAAGACGCTCATGTACCACTGTGGCTTGTATAGTTATTCTACACAGAAAGAAATCTTGTAGTAAAAACTACCATTTTATCCGACTACGCCTATCTTTAAAACTACCATGAAATTTCAGTCAAATTTACTACGTTTACGGTAAAATCTTCAACGTTTGTGGTATATTTGACAAACCTAATATTGATATCAACTGCACCATGGTTGATCTAATCGCAGGCATGGTAAAATCAAACGCATTTGTAGACAGCTGAAAATTGTTGGTGATTGCGCTTAATTTAACCCTCGAAATGGTAGTTTCTACTGCGGCTTTTTTTGCGTGTAGTGATCTATTGTGTGCACTCTGTTTACCGATGCGCACATGGGAGAGGTACTCTCTCCTTTTTTTGGGTTTGTTTTGATTCGCTCCGACTGACGATCCTTCTACATCATAATCGTTACTCCTCGCACGGAGAATATATAACATAACAATTAATGTATGTAAAACCATAAATGGTGGTAACCATTAATTATACTGGTGGGGACCAGTATCGCATCGCTTCACGGTGTTTCTCTCCGAGGTCTCTACGTTGGAGACGACGAGAAAAACTTTAGTGATCGTCAGTCGGTGCGAATCAAAACAAAAGCAAAAAAGGAGAGAGTTGCTCTGCCATGTGCGCATCGGTAAACAGAGTGCACACAATAGATCGCTAGAATAACTATACAAGCCACAGTGGTACATGAGCGTCTTCCGTGCATTTCTTATAGTTCCGGAAGCTTGTTTACGCGAGCTTAGAAAAAAAAAATCGGTTAGATTGGTCTGAGTTTTTGTGCTCCAATTGTTTAACTATTGAGGTAAGGATTCAAATGGTGAGTTGACAATCAGAGAGGAGGTTGCGACTTACCTCCGGTCCTTACAAGCACAGAGAACAGATATCCAAGCTTGAGTACCCTTCGTGTGTAAATTTCTGCAACTGCCATTTTAAAATTTCAGCTCGTTTCCGTAAGTTTTGGTGAATTGTATGTTGATGGCGCCACTTGCCCGTCTCGAGATTTGATAGTCTGTCAATTTTAGTTGGGTGAAACATAGACTAGGAAGCGTTGTTTTTCCAACAATTTGGTTTTAACAATTTACACCGCAAATTGGAGAAAAAAAAAGTTCGAGCCTGGATGTCTGTTCTCTGTGGTTAAAGATTCGAACTTTAAGATTTACCACTGCAGCCCACCCATGGGTTGGAACCCCGATGGTAAAAAGAATTCGATATTGAAAACTGATTGTGGATGGATTGTTTTATCGTTAAATAGTTAACTGTTGGATCAATTGTCCATCACTGATGTTTTGCCATGTGAAAATATCGTTACTTTTTGCAACTGATTGTTAAACAAGGAAACATTTCATTATCGTACATTAACTCATTCTGAAAAGTAGCCTTTTATAATACGAAGTTGCAAAATAATAATATTAGCTATATTTTATCAGATTCATCCCATTAAAAATATCAAATAACAAATCTAGGGTTTTTTTTTTTCATTAGGGCGATTCTACAATTGAGAGATTCTCTCCGGGCTCGCTCTCTTTCATTTATTACAGCGCCATTATAAATCTTTTGAGGGATTCTTTAGTACAGATCGAAACTCAACAGTGCTGGCTAGCATACTCTAAAAATATTTTCAGATTCGCCCTAATAAAAAAACCCTAGAAATATCAAATTATGACTAGACTAAATATATTTCTGAACTTTTTGTATTTATATTTCGGACCGAATTAATCAATATTTACATCAAAAATAAAAACTCAGATTCCTAGCAAAGCATTCCACCCCGGGAAAGTATTACAACCAGTAAGACGATGGAGGGATGTTATAAAAGCAGGCATTCCAAACATTGATTGACAGTGGGTGTTTCCAGCCGTATAAAACGTCTCACATGCCTTGTTGAACCTTCCTAATCAAGCATGAAGGTAAGCTTAAGCCTCCAAGGCTATTCTCTTTCCAGATCGCTCTGAATCTAGAAAACAAGATACTCTCAAGCATTTATACTACAATAGCTCCTCGTCCCAAGACTCATTTTACCTTTCTCCTTGCGTCGCTTTTCTTGCGTGGGTTCGTCTTCCGGCACATCGGGCAATCTTTCGCCGATATCTTCCCGCTCGGTTGTTTTTTCTTCGTCTTTACCACCAACGAGTTGCTCCAACTCGGCCAGTACATCGTCTTCGTCCTGCTCGGTGAGTACACCGTTGAGCATTGCGTCGATTTCCTGTTGCTTTTCGATGCTTTCCCTCGTTTCATCCAGTATCTGTTCTACCTCTTCAATTGAGAGTATTTCGTTAACCTTTTTCAGTGCCTCGTTGCCGACCTTGAGGCCACTGATGACCTGCGCTTCCACCTGAGCGAATTCAAGGTCGGAAGCTAGTTTCTCTATCGTTTCAATCTGACCGTCGGCGTTCGACAGTAACTTTTCCTGGTATTTCTTCTTACGAAGCAGCGTTTTGGCTCGACTAAATATTAAAAAACATTTTTTTTTAAATTGACCCGTTATTAAATATGACCTAATTTAAAAAAAATAACAACATACTCTTTTCGACCAGTTGCCAGACATTTCTTAGCCATCTCGCGATCCTTTTCCAATTGAAGTTCGATCCGTTTCTGGTACTGTTTCAATTTGTCTCTTTGTTGTTTTAGTTGCTAGTTGAAAGGGTAAAAACACAAAATTATCAATCGAATGTACCTATCTACATATCTTACATGTTTAAAGGTTTCTTACCAGCACTGCTTTGTCGTGTTCCGTTACTCTGCTCACTTTTGTTTTACTGCTGGATTTACCGAACAGATTTCCCATGATTGGCCTGATTCGGTTATATGTTTTTTTCGGGGAAGAAACTAAATATACTAATTAAATTATTGTTTAAATTCCCCGATAACAGCGAAACCAATACCAAAATCCGAAGAAGTAAAGGAGATGAGTCAAGATGTTTTGATTATTTTCATGACAGTTCTAGTTTTGTTTTTGTTTATCAGGACACCCCACGTGGCAAACTTTATTGATACGCTCGTCCATATTGCCCCAAATATGAGTATATTAAAATCAAGTACACTGAGATAAGTGTGACTGTCAATTTTATCATGCTTTCGTGTTATCCCGGATAAAAATAACCATACAATTTGGTGTCCCTATCAATCGATCTGGATTGCTAGGATTGAATCAATCCAACGGAAATTCGTTAGGTATGCTCTGCGGGATCTCCCATGGCAAAATCCGCTCAATTTACCGCACTACGAGGACCGATTCAGATTGCTAGGCATAGAAACCTTGTAAAAAAGGAAAAGTACTGCGCAATCTGTTTTTGTAGCCAAGATTCTTTTTGGCGATATGGACTCACCGAGGATCCTTAAGCAGCTGAATATATACGCCCCAGAACGAATACTTCGCCAACGTGATTTCTTGATGCTTGAATCTCGCAATGCTTTGTATGGTCAGCACGATCCTATCCGCTTTATGTAAGCTACGTTCAACCAGGTGTAATTGCTGTTTGACTTCAATGCATCTGTTGAAACATTTAAGCGAAGACTTTCGGAATTTTTGGCGGATGTTCGACGAGGACTTGACGAGACACGACCTATGTGCTGAGGATAATTACTTTTATTACTAGACCACGAATTAGAATTTTCATGTTATTAATTTATTTTGTGTTATGTATACTTTTAAGAAGTTTTGTGTTCTCCATGTTTATGTAATTAGAAGATATGGGGTTTTTGCGCCTCGCTCACAGGCTTTTCCCCATCAATATTCAATATTCAATATTCATTAAGACGGATAGTCAGATGAAGTATAATAATAATAATAAATAAATAAATAAATAAATAAATAAATAAATAAATTACAATACAATAATATAAAATAACATTAAAATCTATTTCTGACCATTAATCGTATTGTTCATGAATCAGATAAATGAAAAATGCATATTGTCATTACAATAGATTTACATTACACTCTATATGCTAGGATTTTCAACAATTGAGCAGCAATACAATTAATAGTAATTGACTAAAATTTGTTCGGAAAATAATGATCGTTGTTGGTGATCGCTCGGGCAGTTTGTATCGGTTGCGCCTCGGTGAAGTGTTAAATAAGGTGGAATGAAAAGCACATAACCCACTGTTCCAACATCAGTGGCATCGGCGGTTCGGCCACCGGTATCCGGGAGTGATCAGCAGAATCTGGAATGAGAAGTTAGGTGAAGGTATGAAGGTCGTAGAATGCGGCATTCGACTCACATGCGAGCCATGCATCGAGGGCAAATTGGCTCGGACCCCGATACCGAAGGTGGCAGAACGAAAATCAACGCAGACGTTGGATTTGGTCCACACTGATCTATGTGGGCCTATGAAGACGACGACGCCGGGTGGTAAAAGGTTCATAATGACCATGATTGACGACTTCAGTCGTTATACGGTCGTCTACCTGCTCGCTAGGAAATCGGAGGCATCAGGTAAGATCAAAGAATATGTTCGTTTTGTCCATAATTTATTCGGCCGCAAACCGAAGATTATTCGCTCTGACGGCGGCGGGGAGTACTTTAACCAGGAACTGAGAGCATTTTTCACGGGAGAGGACATCAAGGCGCAATACTCTACTGCCTACACTCCGCAACAAAACGGAGTTGCGGAAAGGAAAAATAGGTCGTTGCAGGAGATGGCGTGCACCATGCATCTGGATGCTGACCTTCCCAAGCGCTACTGGGGGGAGGCAGTTGTGGCAGCCGCGTTCCTGCAAAACAGACTACCCTCTCGTTCCGTAGATTCCACTCCTTTCGAGAAATGGTACGGACGTAAACCAAACCTGGGATTCCTCCGGGTGTACGGCTGCCATGCTTATGTGCACGTTTCAGACGTGAAACGTGGGAAATTTGACGGAAAAGCTCGCAAGCTTCGCTTCATCGCATACTCCGAAGAACACAAGGCGTATCGCTTTGTTGACCCACGCACCGACAAAGTCACCATAAGCCGGGATGTGCGATTCTTGGAGATGGGTGATGGAGATGGGTGATGGATCAGATGAGTCTGCAGCAGGGTCCGAGCCAGATGCCTGGAGGAGATGAGATGTTTTGGCTGTTCACGGACGACACGGAAAAACAAGCTGCTGATGATGTTTCCCCAGCGCAGCGTGACGAAGACGATGCACTCCCAGTGCAGTACGAAGACGACGAAGATCGTGGTGAAGACAGTGATTACTTTGACTTGAATGATCAGGATCCCACGGACGACCCGCTCGCTGTGAAGCAGGAGGAGATCGACCAGGAGGAGGATCAAAAAGAAGCAGATGGTCAACCTAATCCAGATACATCTGTTCGGCGAAGCCGCCACACGCGCGGTGTAATTCCAAAGTACCTGTCCAATTACGTCGTCGGCGTCGCAGAGCTGGAACCGGAAAGCTCAGAGCAAGAACCGGAAACTTTCCAAGAAGCGATGTCCAGTTCCGAACGAGACTCTTGGATGGCCGCAATGGACAGCGAGATGGCTTCACATGACAAGAATGGAACCTGGGAGCTGGTTCCTCTTCCACAAGGTAAGAAGCTGATCGGTAGCCGCTGGGTATTCAAACGAAAGCGGAATGAAGCCAACGAGATCGTACGCTACAAAGCACGTGTCGTAGCGCAGGGGTTCACGCAGACTCCTGGGTTAGATTTTGATGAGGTGACCCGACACGCCACGCTACGAACCATCTTGACCTTGGCTGGAAGAAAGAATCTAGTACTCAATCATCTGGACGTCCGTACCGCCTATCTGTACGGCAACATCAGCGAGGAAATTTACATGAGGCATCCCAAGGGCTACGCGGCGCAAGGCTACAAAAGAGCATTTACGGTTCAAAGCAGTCAGCCCGCTGCTGGAACGACAAGCTGGCGAAAGTGCTGAAGCAGATAGAGTTCGTCGCCAGTGATGCTGATCCGTGTCTCTTCGTGGGAACAGTGAACGGGAAGAAAGTCTACATGATCGTCTAAAGGGTGATACGGTCAAAATTTGGTCAAGGGAAAACGCGTGTAAATCGGTGAAATCGTTTATTTAAAAAATCAAATTAAATTTCTTTTTCAAGTTCAATTAGTATAAAATTCAGGAAAAATATTCAGTTAGGCTTCCGCTTTTCCAAATCCGAATTGCCGGGCCTTACGCTTGACCCCTGCCATCAGATTTTGTACAGCCACCTTGTCCACCTTCTTCGCCGCAGAAAGCCAGTTTGCCTTGAACTGCTGCTCGTCCTTAGCAGTTTTTTGGTCTTCTTTAGGTTCCGCTTGACAATAGCCCAGTATTTCTCAAGTGGGCGGAGCTCTGGCGTGTTGGGAGGGTTCTTGTCCTTGGGAACCACCTGCACGTTGTTGGCGGCGTACCACTCCATGGCCTTTTTTCCGTAATGGCAAGATGCCAAATCCGGCCAAAACAGTACGGAACAACCGTGTTTCTTCAGGAAAGGCAGCAGACGTTTATTCAAACACTCTTTCACGTAAATTTCTTGGTTGACAGTCCCGGAAGCTATGAAAATGCTGCTTTTCAAGCCACAGGTACAGATGGCTTGCCAAACCAGATATTTCTTTGCGAACTTTGACAGTTTCGTGTGCTTGAAAATATCTGCTACCTTTCCCCTTCCTTTTGCCGTATAAAACTCCTGTCCCGGAAGCTGCTTGTAGTCGGCTTTGACGTAGGTTTCGTCGTCCATTACCACGCAGTCAAACTTCGTCGGCATCGTCGTGTACAGCCTCCGGGATCGCGCTTTGGCCGTCGTATTTTGTTTATCATCGCGATTTGGAGTCAATACCTTCTTGTAAGTCGATAGTCCGGCTCGTTTTTTAGCTCGATGCACGGTTGTAGACGATACACCCAGCTTATTTGTGGCATCTCGGCGAGATAGGTTAGGGTTTCACTTGAAACTACCGGCAACTCTCTTTGTCGTCTCAGCGGCTTCCGGTTTTCGATTTCCCCCCGATACAGACTTCCTGGCTGTCGACAAACGTTCCCCAAACACTTTAATTACATTTGTAACGGTTGATTTGGCAACTTTTAGCGATTTTGCCAACTTTGCGTGCGAGTAGCTTGGATTTTCGCGATGCGCGAGCAAAATTTTGATACGCTGCTCTTCTTGCTTGGACGGCATTTTGACAACTGAAGAGTGAATTCCAAAATCAAAATAGGAGCAACATTCTACACACACACACACCTTCAAAATGAGGGGTGTTCAGGTTTTTTAAATGCAAAATTGAAAGAAATACGTCAAGTTGATATTGACCAAATTTTGACCGTATCGCCCTTTACGTAGACGATTTTCTCGTGGCATGTGAAAGCGAAAAAGTGATTACTTGTGTGCACCAACAGCTGAAAAAGAACTTTGACATTGAGTGTCTTGGCAATGTGAAATGCTTCCTGGGTCTCGAAGTGCGAAAATGAACAATATGTATAGTGTCTGCTTGACAAACTACATAGACAGATTGGTAGCAAAAGCGGGCTTAAGTGAAGCGAAGGTGTCTAAGACGCCAATGGACAAGGGTTTCCTTAGTGAAGAGGTGAACAGTGAGCCGTTAGAAAACATCACCAAGTATAGGAGTGCGGTGGGTGCGTTGATGTATATTGCCGTATGCGCCCGTCCTGACATCATGGCCAGTGCTGCAATCCTTGGCCGCAAGTTTAGTGCTCCTTCAGAGCGGGACTGGACGGCAACCAAACGCGTAATCCGCTATCTCAAAGGAACGCGCGACTGGTGGCTGAGTCTCGGTAGTGACAACAGTGAACTTGTGGCATTCTCGGACAGCGATTGGGCAGGTGACGCTGGGTCAAGAAAGTCGACTACGGGCTACGTAGTATTCTACTCGGGCGGAGCGATTTCATGGGCCAACCGCCGTCAGGAGTGTGTAACGCTGTCAACGCTTGAGGCGGAGTACGTCGCCTTAACAGAAACGTGCCAAGAGGTTGTTTGGATCCGTCGACTGCTTGGTGACCTCGGAGAGACGCAGACCGCTGTGACTGTAGTTAATGAGGACAATCAAGGTTGTCTCAGTTTTGCTCGGTCGGAGCGTTCCAGTAAACGGTCCAAACACATCGAGACAAAGCGACACTTCGTGAAGAACCTTTGTGACCGTGGTGAGGTAGTTTTGAAGTACTGCCCAACAGAGGACATGAAGGCAGACGTCCTTACGAAGCCTTTGGGTGGTGTCAAGCATCACATCTTCGCAAATCAACTTGAAATGGTAGCTGTGCCGAGGGACAAGCATTGAGGAGGAGTGATGAGAATCAGCAATGTCTCGCTCCTCGTCATCCAGCAAGGTAGGTCAACTCTACACATCATTTTACCATTGGGTTGGCCGCTACACACGGGCGCCGAGACGGCGCGACCAGAGAGAGAGAGAGATACATTTCAGTACAACTTTATATCCTGAACTATTCAGATCAGAATACAAGTTTCCCTTTTCTATTTCGCTAAACTTCGTGGTCGTTCTTTATTCCGGTAATCCGAAACCAATGCAGATTCCCCTGTACGGTAAATCCGACTCTCCCACATACCCAAGTAACCACAAGCATTATATCATATATTATTGCACTTATTCAACTCAAAATGAACATCATTTGTGCGGCATCGCATCAATTCTGACAACTGTTGAATACCGCATGCCGAGTAATGAAGCGTTAGATTAGATTTAAGTATATAGTGATGCATTAGACCTACCGCACCAATACGGTAATATCGGTAAATTTTTAACCTGTTTGACAATTCGACACCGCACCGGTGGTTGGTAACCGGGTTGGAAAATGATAATTAGCTCGCTCGGTGAGCAGCCGGTTCGTAAATTTGACAACCTGACCCAACCGAGCCGAGCGTTGCTATTTGAAGAAAAATAATCAAAACAAGTTGAAAAGTTAAAACAACATCTTCATCTGGAAGAATTCATTTCAATTTGAGTGGTTCCGATTTGTTTTTAGAGTTTTATTTGCTAATTTTACGTTTACTGTGATATGTTGCAAAAAATGAGTGCATCAAAACCCCGTGGAAGGAATTGGACGCAACAAGACAACGAAGTGCCTCGCAGGGCTTAGCTGTACGAAAATCTGTACGGAAGAGTATTTAAACTATACACAGCACAAAATATTTAGCGAAACGAAACCGGTACGAGAATAAAATTAATTCAAATTCAATTTGAGTCTTATTATGTTACCTTTTTATGAACGACCGGTGCGAAAGAAGGTGGCTAAATCAAAAGAGGAACGCTCTCAGTCATCAAAATATTACACAAATACGAACCCACCGGTAGGGATGGCCTTACCAATGCAATAATGTTACTTTAGCAATGTCTTATGGCATAACAAGCGATATAGCATTAGTTCGATCTAGGTCCCTTCTCAGTTTTAATCAAACTTCAATGATGCACTCGACGTAATACATATGCCCTATATATGCATGTTAGTATAGCCTCTTAGTTACCTGGGAATAGCAGCATGGTTAGCGACTGGATATATATTTTGGCTCAGGAAGTACCAGCACATCGGTCCCAAGCTTAATGATTCACCACTAATAACGTTACTCATACGAATACATTCTCAAATATAGTGACAAAATAACAAAGTGCATCAAAACAAAACAAACAAAGCGCAAGAATATATTGCAAGGTGGTTTACAATAGTGAACCAATTTCATATCGTTTGTTTCCTGGGGGTTCAACACATCTAAATCCAGATTCAAGATGATCGAAATATCCCACGCTAGCGAATCAATCTTGAAAAAATCTTGTTGCAGCTTGTGAATCTTAATCCATCAACTTGCATCGTGCTGCATCTTTTTGCAGTAAATCTTTAAAATCTTCATCAAAATCTTTAAAATCTTCTTTCTATCTACTAAGCGTGCGCACATCGCACAAAAGCAAAACAAAAAAAACGAAAGGGTAAGTTATGTCAGTGACATAACTGCAAAGTTGACGTAGGACTCTTTATTGATGTGAAGAAATTGATGTCATCGAATTAATAAATTTCTACTATATTTTATTTAGTCTAAAGAACCATGAGACCCTGACTGATGAGAACCATGAGTGCGTGTGGCTTTGCTATAATACGTCTGTCGCACACGGATGCACAGCGAGAAGTGAGTGGATAGCGAAAGTAGTCACCCTTTTGTTTTATACCCACAGCATAAATTTTTTTTAATGTATGTTAAAAATCAATTTCTCCGGTTTGCTGCGAATGATCGACGGCAAGTTACTACCGGCACCTTCCGGTCTTGTTTTGTCTCCCATGCCACAACCGTCTGACTGTGACGAGTGATCAAAGTCTTTCTAACTACTAGCAGAGAGCTAGTGTCGAAAACTGAATTCAAATTGTAAAATATGCTTTTATTTATCAGTTTTTTTTGTCGTATAAACTAATTTTACAGATTAAGTGTTTTCAGCCCAATGGGCTCTTCAGCTTTGTTAATGAATTGTTTGTGTTTGGTGTGTTTAGTGTGTTTATGTTTTACATGAAATTGTCAGTGCAGCCCTTGGGGCATTGTTTGTTAAAATTTGATAACCTACCTAATCTACAACTAAAACTACAATTGGAAAATCCTAGGGGTGGGGAACCAGATTCCTGATGATCTGGTGATCCGATGTTAGGCAGCGTGCCCTGTACCGATTGATAGACTCACTAAAGCGATCGTCAAGCATTTTTATCTCGGCCAGACGGTGGACCTCAGATGTTCTTGTCCTCGGAGGGGTGTTCATTATCATCCTGAGGAACTTGTTTTGTACTCTCTGAAGTTTCAGGAGATGTGTTTTTGCACAACTCTCCCAGATTGGCATTGCATACTCGATGACCGGAAGTATAATTTGCTTGTAGACAGCAAGCTTATTTTTAAGGGATAATGTAGACCTTCTGTTGATCAATGGGTACAGTAGTTTCAACAGAGTATCACATTTTGTGACAGTTTTGTCAACCTGATCCCTGAAAATAAGCTTGCTGTCTAGAGTGACACCAAGATAGACAGCTGATTTGGTCCATTCCACCGTTGTGTTGTTCAGGCTTATTTTACAATTCTCAGGCGGGACAAGTCTGGGAGAGTTAGAATGTGGAAACAGGATGACCTGGGTTTTCGCTGCGTTGATACAAATCTTCCATTCAGTGAAGTATTCTGACAGAACATTCAGGCTTCGCTGCAGTTTCGCGGCAAGCGCTCTTATTACCCTACCATTGTGGACGACTGCGGTATCATCGGCGAACAACGAAAGAGATCCATTTTCAGGGAGCGGGGGTATATCCGAGGTGAATAGATTGAACAGAAGTGGACCTAATATACTACCCTGCGGAACACCGGCGGAGATATCCTGACTACCGGAAACTGCACCATGCAACGAAACACGGAATGTCCTGTCAGAGAGATAATTTTTAATAATCTTCACCAGGAAGATTGGAAGATTGTATCGCTTGAGCTTGTACACCAAGCCATCATGCCACACATTATCGAAGGCCTTCTCGATATCGAGAAGGGCCATAGCGGATGTTTTCGAAACAGACTTGTTCCGCCTGAGGATGTTCATGACTCGATTAAGTTGATGGACTGTTGAGCGACCATATCGGAAACCGAACTGCTCATCCAACAGGATATTGAGCTCGTCAGCAGATGTTAGGAGCCGACGGTGGATCGCTTTCTCAAACAGTTTAGATAGACCTGAGAGAAGGCTGATTGGTCTGTAGCTTCTGGAACATGAAGGATCTTTCCCAGGTTTCCGAATGGGGATGACTTTGGCTGACTTCCAGCACGATGGGAAGTAGCCAAGACGGAGGCATTGGTTAAACACCACCGCCAGATGGTTGTAAAACTGGGGGCTCAATTGCTTGAGCTCCAAGTTCATGATGTTGTCGAAACCGGGGGCCTTCATGTTCTTAGAGGTCTTGATATAAGTCAACAATTCGTCAGCTGAGATCTCCAAATCTTCGGAGAAGTCGTTAGGACTTTGATCGATGTTAGTTATAAGCGCGCTAACGGTAGCTTCGTGTGGACTGACGATGTTTTGACCGAGATTGTGAGAGCTGACGAAGTGTTGACTCATCTCATCAGCCTTCTCTGCAGGTGTTATCAACAGATCCCTTGAGTCATTGACGTCTAGTGGGATCAACGGTGGAATGGGCCTTGGCTTAGTTTTCAAAATTTTTGTCATCTTCCAGAACGGCTTAGCACAATCTGGGAGAGAGCGAATTTTTTCAGAGAAATCATTATTTCTAAGGTCCACCATTCTGGCCTTGATAATTTTGGTCACTCGATTACAGTGACGTTTGAGCGTTGGCAAACCAGTTCGCTGGTATTGCCTTCGAATGGCGTTTCGCAGTTGTATTAAATCTTTAGTGGGTCTATCAATGGGTACAGAGTCACTCACCTGATCAATCACCGGTACGTGTTGCTCCCGGGCCTGGGAGATCGCTTGCTCGATGCTCTGCAGCTGTCGTTCCATGTCATCAACCGAATCAAGGCGCATGTCGAAATCGATATTGTCATCCACGTGTTGTCGGAACCTCTCCCAACTGGCGCGATGGTAGTTCCGTCTGGTGATTCGATGCCGGTTGACCGAGGAGCCAACTTCGGCCACCACCGGATAGTGGTCCGAGCTGAGCTCTTGGTGTACGATCGGCTGGGCGATGTTGTTCCCCATGTTGGTGAGAAAGATGTCGATTGTCGAATGGACCCCGGATCGGCTCAACCGGGTGGGAGTATCCGGGCCCAGGACGGTGTAATGTCCCTCTTCCAGGTCTTCCTGCAAAATTATTCCGTTCCGATTCCGCCGGGTGTTCCCCCAGGCTTCGTGTTTCGCATTAAGGTCGCCGGCGATGATGAACTGCCTCTGCCTCCGAGTTAGCTTACGGATGTCGTTTCGTAGGGCCGTTGTTGTTCCGTTGTTGGTACTGGCTTGCTTGGGACAATAGGCCGCGATGATGGTGATTGGGCCGACGGCAGTTTCGACTTCGACTCCGATGGCTTCGATAGTCTGCAGCTGAAAGCTCGGAAGCAGATTGCAGTTGATGTTGTAGCGCAGGGCGATCGCGACTCCTCCTCCACTAGGGCCGCTACGATCAAGTCGCACAATCCGGTATCCTGGGATAATAACGGTGAGTTCGGGCTTAAGGTGTGTCTCGGTGACGATGGCGATGTCGATGGCCTTCCTGTTAAGGAAGTCACCGAGCTCAACGGTTTTGTTCCGGATGGAACAAGCATTCCAATTTACGATGTTGATGGAGCGATTATGGTCCATATTTAAAAATGAACGTCATCGTCACGGATGTGGCGGCTTTGAGCTGTTCCTCCTTGGAGCGGCAGGAACGTAGTTGGCGATAGAGCTCTTGCACGAACTCCACCATTTGCTCCGAGTTGTAGATCTGTCCATCGACGGGTGGTTGCGTGAAGGTACTGCGACTCGCATTGCCCCAGCCGGGAGGAGGAGTCGGGTTGGGGGCGGCGGCGGCTGCCGCGAAACGATGATGGACCGAAGCTGACGGGCGGTTTGCTTGGCGGTGATTCAATGGCATCGGCGGTAGGTTTGGCACCTGATACCGAAGTGACGGGAAAGGCCGAGACTTGGTAGATGACTTCTTGCGGATCGCCAAAAATTCAGCACGTTTGGGGCAGGTACGATTGTTGCTCTCATGGTTTTGAATTCAAATTGGTCTGTCTCGCGCACTATGTACTTGAGTTGAATAGCAATACCAAGAAAGAAGAGAGTCACGAAAATGCTGCACGAAGCAAAATTTACAAAAAGGAACGGGCCACATTTTAAAATCAGGCACAGGCAGCAAAGCAATTTTTTTTTGCACCACTCGATGTCTTCTTCTTTTTTTAACATGGATTCGTCAATTTCGTTCGTTAGTTCTTTGTGATATACACCGGGACGTGGCGTTTAATGAATGCTATGTTCAGCCCTAACGCGGTAACAAGAGAAAACTTCAACCAAACTCTTTAGTAAGCAAGCTGGTCGTCCTGAAAAGGACGGATTAAATTGACGTGGGAGAAATAGTTTGCGATTTCCCTTCTTTTTTCGTTCAACTCCTCATCGTTGTGGCTGGCCATCTGCAGGTGACGTGTGATGGCGTTGTCCATCGGCGTACTTGCCGAACACGTCTGTCGCATACGGATGCACAGCGTGAACTGATTGGTCTGTTGGTCGTTCCCACATGTTTCGCAATTGCTGACACGGTTAATGCGGCAGTATGAACCAATCAGAGCGTAACGCAAATATGATGTGATTTTCGACCAATAGCTTTATGCGTTCAGAAATTTGTGTGGGACGGGGAAAAGTTATTTTGAAGAAGAAGAAGACATTTGTTGCTCGTTTCCTATGACCTTGCTAGGGGAAACACATTTTTCAACCTGTTGATATGCAAATTTGTATGGGAGCAAAAGAAGGTCATTTTCAAATGAAAAATTGAACTACTTATAGTAATTGAACTTCATTCAAATTTCAATGCAAAAAATGTGTGAGTCTTTTTGATCAAATGGTGTATGAACGAAGTCATTCTGTTTAGTCGAACGAGAGTTATAAGCGTTCAAAAACCTTTCACTTTTGCGTAACGCTCTCATTTTTCAAAATTTTGAAACGGCACCCGGTATAGAAAAGACAAACGTAGTCCTACGTTAAAAAAAACCAAGATCTGAGATAGAGTCGCACCTCCTGTTTGTTTCACACTGATTGCTGATTGAACTGTCGGTATAGTCATGGAACTATTCTCAGAGTATTTAAAATTATCTGAGACGTCAAGTAATGAATTTATGAAAAAGAGTCTAGTAGCGTATTTTTCTGGCGCAATGACGGAACCTAAAAACTCATAGAAAAAAAATACGTACATTTCTAATAATTGAATCGTCTCTCATTTCTGCTCCTTCAGGATACAGTAACAATTATCATTCGAAACTTTCCTAGGCGATAATTGATATAAAAAAAAGATACCCAAAAGGTATTTGAATGACTGCGACGGCAGATGAACCAGCCCAGGGCTGAAAATCTCGATAATAAAGGAATAAAAAATAATCGATTGGCGCAAGTGTTCTTGTTCGGTTTTGAACTGCAACGAGTATATTAAAAAATTACACAAAGTCTACATTTGCAATAACTGAACAGTTCTCAACAAACTTGGACTTATTAAGCACTTTGAATCCATATTGATAATCAAAACGGGCGGTTAAGACTGTTTAATAGTTTATTTAATATATCAAATTTCTGGTGAAGTGTACCACCCCGTTCGCACTACAACCTATATTAAAAAGGCAGCGGCACAGTTTTTGGCTCAGGAAGTACCAGCCCATCGGTCTTAAGCTTGGTCCCAAACTTAAAGATTAGCCCCTAATAATGTAACTCCCACGAAAATACCCTCAAATATTCTGTCAAAATAATACAGCAAATCAAAACAAAAATAAAGCTTCTTGAACTAAAAACCGCAATAATGTATTGTAAAGTGCAAGCTGCAAGGTGTACTTCGCCCCAAGGGGGTCTACAACAGTGAACTAATTTCAATTCGCTTGTTTCATATTGATTGTTGATATGGACGAATCCAGGTTGAAAGAAGAAGAAGACACCGAGTGGTGATAAATCTGACAGCTACCATTTTAAAATATAGGACGAACATTTTAAAATGCTTCTAAAAAATTCAAATGCAATTCTAATTAGAAGTGATTTGTTGTAAAATTGTTTGTTGTATCCCTTCTATTCTGTTTCTTAGTAAAAAACAAACTTTGAAAAACAAAATGAGAACTACCCAAGTAACCACGAGACTGTAATAGCATGCATATATAGGGTATATGTATTACGTCTAGTGCATCCTTGAAGTTGGATTAAAGCTGAAAAGGGTCCCACTAAGATCTAAATAATGCTATATCTTTTGTAATGCCATGAGACATTGCTAAAGTAGCATTAGGGCATCTTCAGCGGCGGTCTATTTTTAGATCAACTTTATACCTGATTTGCATCAGCGAAACTTGAATAGAACTAGCTAAAATAGACCAACTTTGCGTTCCCCGCACCGGTGTTGTATTTCTTGTTGTTAAACCCGCATACACCTGTCATCCTGTCGATCATTCAACATCAGAGATCAGAAGTTTTTTTTTAGATTTCGCAAATTTATCACAAACATTTCGCCATTGATTGGTTTGACCAAAAAAAGTTTCATGCCAGTAGTACGTCGTTAGCTGACAACACTGAGAAAAAAGATTGGTAAACACAAACATATTCTAGTTTCATTTAACCGGAATTTTACGTTGGATTGGGCACAAACATCACATTAGTTTGATTTGACTACCTACGGTGGTTAAAACAAACCAAAATTTTGAGTAATTGTTTTGGGAATTATGCAGTTAAGTTCAACTGACATCCGGTTGAATTAACCATTATGTTGGTTGTTTTATTATGACAGCTACAAAAACAAACAGATTTGTTGGTTGATTCTACCAACGCTTATGGTTTGTTTCAAACAAATTTTAGTATGATTCAAAGTGCATTGCTGTTTGAAATAGCAAATGAAAACGGTTGAATCAACAAACATTTCCGTTTACATTCACCTACATTTCTACTGTTATTTCAAGAATATTTATTTAAATAAAATACTAATTAGAAACCTTAAGTGCACATTTACAATAGACTTCTCTTTGAGAGAAATCTACAAATGTTAATGCCAGCTTTTCTACTATTTTCAGGGTTGTTTTTAAATTAAAATATTAAATATTTACCTATTGTTTAGTGATAGCGCCAGAGCATGCAGCACCGGATGATGGAATATGAAATAAACCAATAAAAAAGTCTGTTTCAAACTCAATTTTTAATTGTTTTTTCTCCTAACAAAATATCAGTTTGATTTTACCGCCGCTCTGGTTGAATCAATCTAAAATTTTAATTTGTTTCCCTGGGTGAACGCAACCTGTGTTTTGGTAATAATAAATCCCTCTCAAGGTGTAAACAACAAAAATATTAGCTTAGAACAACCATAATTTGTGTTGTTTTGTGGTAATATATTAAGGTAGAAACAACCAACCTACCTGTTTGTGTCAAAACGAAATCGTTGGTTTGAAACAAAAAAACGGGCTTTTAAAACAACCAGTTTTTAAGTTTGGATGTCAACCAACAAGTTTGTTGTTTCAAACGGGACTGTTTTTTTTTTCCGTGAACAAGGAATACTTGTTGTTTGGTTTGGCTGAAGGTGAGTGTTTGTATGCATGCATTTCATTAAAACGATATTAGATAATGCTGATTTGTAGTTTGGCAGCGGATAAACAAGAGTCGAAACGGAGAGGGTCGCATCCTGGATGACGCCCCAATGTCGACCGTGATTTCCGTTCCGGTCATCAAAAACTGTTCCAGGACTACTTTAGCGACACGCAAACCTACTACGAGAAGCACTATCTATGTTTCCGGATGCCAAGGGAGGTGTTCCTGGGTATAATGCGACAACTAGAGTCAACTAGGGGGTCAACAATTAACATCCATACCTCTCACGCGAAAGTCCGGAAAATACCGGAAAATACTACGACGGGAGATGAACCAGCCCAGGGCTGTAAAATCTCGATAATCAAGGATCTAAAATAAAAAAAAAAGGGTCAACTAGAGGCTTCTCCCAAATTTATCTGTATGAGCTATTTGCAAGTGGTTATCATGGCTGATCTATCAATAAACAGTTTGTTTACTTTGAAAACTGCATTACTTTTCATTTCCGAGCAATCGAAATACTATTCGGAATCTCGGAACCTCCGCATTTCGATCTAGTCAGCGTCAGTTCCGGAAATTGCAGTGGCTGTAAAAAAAACTAAGACAAGCATTCGATAATTAGAAAAAAAAAAACGAAAAGGCTATTCACTAGCACCGGGAGCAACTAGAGGTAATTATCAGCATCCGAGGCGAGCAACACAACTTTTTGTCCGCCGCCAGCATCACACGCAGCAAAAATGATTACTTTTCGGCTCACAAATATACCTCAGAATATGCTCAATAAAATTGAGTTATTGTTGAGTAAGAGCTGAAAATTTACTCAATAATTGGTATGATCAGGTAGCGTGTAGCGTTTTGGAACGGTATTTTTCTTGTTCCAAATTGCGGCAAGAATAGATCAAATCATCTACCAGTTTAAATATGATGCAAAATAGATCCAGTATAAAACAAGATTTACAACACCGGTGCAGCGATGTTTTTGCGTTTGGTCTAAACAAATGAATCCAATCCAGGATTTGGATCGCCGTTGAAGATGCCCTTATTGCATTGGTAATGCATCACAACATTCTTAAGCTAATCTAACGCTTCATTGCTTGACAACTGTTGAATTGATGCGATCCCGCATTACCAATGTTTATTTTGGGTTGAATAAGTGCAATTGTGGTTACTAGGGTACAAACTCAGATTATTTTACAGAAATCTGTAAATTTTTACCGAATTCTTAACAGCTGAATGTTCGGTAATCCGATTTTACGGATTTCGGTAAAATTTTACCGAAAATCGGTAAATTTTTTACAGATATCTGTAAAATTTCACCGAAATCCGTAAAATCGGATTACCGAACGTTCAGCTGTTGAGAATTCGGTAAAACTTTACAGATTTCTGTAAAAAAATCTAAGTGTGTAGTATGTTTCTAAGGGGTGTCCCACATCAAATTCCATCACGGAAAAAAACGCTGTACAAAATTAAGGCTCAAACGCAGTGATAACGGAAGCGGAACGGTGACAGCAGCGGAATAGCCCAATCTGACTAAATCTGCTTGTCGGATAGAAAACTGATTAGATTCAAAATGATTCCAATTGGACATATCGACGTCATTTTCGACAACTGTAAACCTTGCCTTTTCCGTTCTGTTTCCGCCCACATTGCGTTTGGGCCTTTACCCATTGCGTATTTTTTTTTTGAAAATTTGGGTAGCAGTAGTTTGGAGTGTTTTTTGTTGTATTTTTATCGCTGTCAGGGCATCTTCAACGGCGATCCAAATCGTGGATTGGATTTATTTTTTTAGACCAAACGCAAAAGCATTGCTGCACCGGTGTTGTAAATTTTGTTTTATACTGAATCTATTTTGCATCATTTGTTTGCATCATATGTTTTGATTTATTCTTGCAGCTATTTGGAACAAGAAAAATACCGTTCCAAAACACTACACGCTACTTGATAATAGCAATTATTGAGTAAAATTTCAGCTCTTACTAAACAATAAAGGCCTAAACGCAATATGGACGAAAACGGAACGGCAACGGAATGCGGAAACGTCGCGGTTTGTACTAAAAGCGAAACCGCCGTCTCAGCCGCTATTTCTACACGCAATGATCAGCGGTAAGTGCGGCACGTTGACGTTTGTTTGTTTTTGGAATGGCAAAGGTACGGTATAAGCTCTGTGGAAAGTTGAAATTAAACACCTATGGCAGCTAATATTATCTCTTCCACTTTTTTTTCACAATTTTCTCTAAAAATGCATAATGATTCCATTTTATTATTCAGAGAATATAAAAATAGAAATAAATATATTGTATTTTCACAGCCACTTGTCATCACGCTGCATCCTTTTTAATATTGTGTCGGAACTGTTTTTCCGATTTCGCAAAAATAAGAGGGTGGTTTAATGCTATTTATCAATTTTTCATTTAAATTCTGCGAGCTTAAAATCTGCTCATCGTCAGTTGGCTCCATTTTCGCAACTCCAAATGGTTTCCGCTACCGCTGTTTTTGATATTTTTCAAAACCCAAACGCGGTTTAGTACTATTAGTACTAAACCGCTTTTCCCGCGCCGTCATCACTGTGTGCTATCTCATTGATTTGTATGAAGCCAAAATTTGATTTGACAGCCGCTTTCCGTTGCCGTTCCGTTTCCGTCCATATTGCGTTCAGGCCTTTTCAATTTTAATGAGTATATTCTGAGGCATATTTGTGAGCCGAAAAGTAACCGTGTTTGCTGCGTGTGATGCAAGCGGTGGACAAAAAGTTGTGTTGCTCGCATCTGATGATGATAATTTATAGACACTCAAGTAATAGACCGGACAACGTGCCGCCATGTTGTATCCAAAACGAACATTTCTTCGCATTTCCCATACGATTTGACAGTTGTTTTGGATACATCAACTGTGCCAGACTCACGTTGTCCGGTCTATTACTTGAGTGTCTATATGATAATTACCTCTAGTTGCTCCCGGTGCTAGTGAATTGCCTTTTTGTTTCATTCTTAAATAACGAATACTTGTCTTAGTTTTTTTTACAGCCACTGCATTTGCCGGAAAACGCTGACTAGATCGAAATGCGGAGGTTCCGACATTCCGAATAGTATTTTGATAGCTCGGAAATGAAAAATAATGTAGCATTTAAACATTATTTGGTCAAACCAATCAATGGCAAAATAATTGTGAAAAATGTGCGATCTCTGAAAAAAAAAACTTCTGATCTCTGATGTTGAATGATCGACAGGATGACAGCTGTTGGCGGGTTTAGCAACAAGAAATACAACACCGGTGCGGGGAACGCAAAGTTGGTATATTTTTGCTAGTTCTATTCAAGTTTCGTTGATGCAAATCAGGTATAAAGTTGATCTAAATAAAGACCACCGCTGAAGATGCCCTCAGTTTTTCGAAAATTGGAAAAAAAATGTCACCCTAAAAGCAACGTCGTAAATTTGCGCAAGCAACTTGGAAAATCTTCAACTCTCTCATCGAGACATCTGAAAACAACTCGGAATCGTGCAGGTAACGATGAGTCGTGTGATTAAACGTTGAAACTCTGAGCATCAATGGATGTTCTATTAGTGATCAGGATCACCAGCGTGTCGTGAAAGCTTTAAGCGGAATCCCAATGCTTCGGTCAGGGATGTGGCCAAAAAGTTGAATCTGTTCAAGTCTTTCGTTCAGAAAGGCAAGGGCCGTTAGGAGTTGCATATGCACTAAGTGCGGAAGGATCCAAATCGTGACGAACGGCAAAATACGGTGGGAAAGTCACGAGCCCGGAAACTGTACAACCAGATCCTGACCAAGCTTCATTTTCTCATCATGGGTGATGAGACTTACGTCAAGGCGGACTTCCGGCAGCTTCCGGGGCTACTGTTCTTCACCGCCCAGCACAAGTTTGATGTTTTGGAAGAGGTAAGGAAGCAGAAACTTTCCAAGTTTACCAAGAAAAACACAATGTGGCAAGCGATCTGCTCGTGTGGCAAACGGAGTTCACCGTTCGTGACAACCGGGGCTTCATCTACTTCCAGGAGTGTCTACAAAAGTGTCTGTATCCTCTGTTGAAGCAACACGAGGGCTTTACGATGTTCTGGCCGAATCTAGTTTCGTGCCACTATTCAAATGTTGTACTGGAGTGATACGAAGCCAACGGGGTCACTTTCGTACCCAATGCAATGAACCCCCTTAACGCACCTGGAACTGGAAGGCCCATCGAAAAATACTGGGCTATAATGAAACCGGCACTACAGGACAATCCCAAGGAGGTCAAATCTGAAGACATGAAGAAAAAGGTGGGTTTCCGTACAGAAGAAGCTGCAGTTAGAAGTTGTTTAGAATCTAATGAGTAGAGTTAAGCGTAAGGTGCGAGCGTACGATTATGGTATTGAGGTTGAATAAAATAAATATGCCAAAAGCTTTCTAATGGGTTATATTTTATTGTCTAAAAGTTTGAAAAGGATCGGTCTGATAGGTAATTTTCTACAGCGTGTTTTCCGTGATGCAATTTGATGAGTTTCTGAGCCTTAGGTGCATGAAAATCGGGTTAGAGGCATTGTTACCCTTGGTGACCGTCCCCCGCTGAGTCTACCAGTAGCAGAGACCGAAATTTTCGCCTACTTGAGAAGAAAAACGTCCTTTTTCACCCGCTTGGAGAAGCAATGAGAATGTGAGAAGCGAGAGACTATTATACGCTCACAGCAGTTTTCGCGAGAAAAGCAACGGCGATTTAGAATTTTCGGAGAGCATGAGTAGCTGATAAATCGTTTCTTTTTCGGTGAATCATAGATGCCGATAATTATTTTTCACTTACTTTTTGACACCTGGAAATGCACCCGTCTTTATGCTTGTTTTATTCTGACATTATAATTCTATAATGATGGTCCATGGCGGTACCAGTGTGCACCAACTTGGCCTTATTTTCGGGTTTTGCTCCTCGTTTGCGATCTTAGCATGTTTTCAGTGAAAAATGTGACATGAGAACAAATGTTCGTTGAATTGTGGAGAGAGATATTTTCGCATATGCAAGCGAGAGGATAATGAATTATCGGCGAAAAAGGAGAGATGAAAATGTGAACGGTTCGCTACTCATCGAAAACCTGTTTGAGAGAGAGCATGGTTTTCACCCAGCTGAGCGATAATTTCGATCTCTGACCAGTAGTATGTGGGCTGCCTCCCAGAGAAAAGAGAAATCGTGAGGTAGTCGACACCAACATATAGGTCTTCTGTCATATTTACGTCAACGGAACGCAAACGTATCTATTGTGTCGCAAGTGTCGCTAATTTTTAGCCTTGTCTTTTAATTTTCATTAAAACATTTCTTTCTCATCTTTGGCTTGGTTTGAATCAATAGATCATTGCATCGAATGTATTAACCTCACTTTTTTGACAGTTCAGGGAGCTTGTTTGCAGGGTGTTAGAATTTGAACCGCTCAATCGAAAACTTTTGAATGGCTTTTCCGAATTCTGTAAGATTAGAAACAGGAAATCATGTTTAACTAAGTACTGGTGTCTGTTTTCCGGCAATTTTACTTCAATCTTAATAAATTTAGAGCACAAAATCTCAAACCGATCATACCGAAAATATTTTAAGTCCACGTAAACTAGCTCCCTGAAATGTCAAAACTGCATTGATGACGCCATCGTGCAATGATCTATAAAGATATTTTGTTTTCGTTTGATTTATGTAATATTTTTTTTAATTTTATCAGAATTTCTCAAAATTAAAGTTTGCCAAATTTATTTTATGCTAAAATAAATGCATAACATAATGTTGCCATAATGCATATTCAGAAGTTGAAATTTTTTTTTGAGAAAATTTCTTATATGAACACTTAGAAATTATTGCCGACTTTGGGTTTTTTTTTAACGAAATCTCAACAATAGAACAGTTTGTTGAATTAAGGATTATTCGACTCCCTTGTTTTAGAGCAATTCTTCTAAAAAAAATTTCCACTATGATCACAAGACTTGATAATTTAAACAAGTCCTTAAAATTAAGGTCAATATTTATCGGGCGTTCAGATTTTAAAATTTAAAAAATCAGACTTCAATTACTAAATCTAAGTGTATGCTTTCCGTATATTGAAGATTGATGTATATTATCCTTCTAAAAAATATTTTGTTACATATATTAAATTCAACAATTTAATTTGTTGACTTGTTTAGCAAAATTGCATCGAAACTGTATTCGCTTCTAGAACAATTGCTTTTTTTTTATTTTGAATTTATTATATGTATGTATATCACTCACACAAATCAATACAATGGATCATTCACAAACATGGAATCCCACAGCTCGAGGCGCTTGGCATTTGGGAAGTCGATAAAGGCAATTCCATCGTTAGTAATGTTGAGACACTTGAAGGTCGGCTGGGTTTCCTTAACCGCTTCCCACTGTAACTCCTTGGTTCGTTCGCAATTTGGATCTCCATTGATGGCAAAAGATGTAAACACGTCAACCATCGTCTGCAGAGCACGATATTCGAAACTGTCTTCAGAGGGAACACTTTCTGTAAAGTTAGAAAACAAGTAAGATATTTCGTCGGCATGTGCCGTCCCCCGGTAAGTCGGATCGATCATCATTATACGATAGTGATTGAAGTGCTCCGAATCGACACAGAAACGGTAGACAAACGTCCGGGCAGATGAACCGTTGTTTGCCCGAGCCAAAATAGTTCGGTGCATCCCGTGCCAAAATCCATGATCGGTCATCATATCGACATATCCTCCAAAATTATCGATCGATGGTTCACTGTCCGGATAGTACATTTGTTTTAGTTTTCCGGCAAACTCCATGCGCTGTTCCATTGTAATTTTTAAATTTGCTGGTATGGTTCCTATGAGCAGATGAGGATTCTGGAGGACTTCCGGTTGCAGTTTGATTTTTTGCATGATTAGCAAACCTTCTTCAGATGTACCACCAATCATTACATCGATCTGATTACCCCAAGCTTCACGATTCATCTCCAGTGGGTCTTTCGGTATCAGACAACCTTCAGTTGCGTAAGGTTCAATTGTCGGACCGAATGGCGTAAACACACCGTCCCTCATATCTTCTGGTCCCATCAGCTTCTCCTGGTGGTTGATAATATCTTCCGGCTTGACCGTACGTAGAAAGATCAATGCTTCCGATTCCGCACCTTTTTCGTCCCACCCTAGTGCCTTAGCTAGCTTTTCAACCCAGTTACGCTGTGGTGACAATGCCCAACTGCAGTAGGTGCTTCCGGACATGATGATTGCTCGCTTGAATAATCCTCTGGACGCTTCCGAAATCAGGTGGTACTGCACCGAACAGGCTCCAGCGCTATGGCCAAGTAGAGTAACCGTTTCGGGATCACCTCCAAAGGCTGCGATGTTCTCCTTCACCCATTTGAGGGCTAAATTTTGATCCTTCAAACCGGCATTTCCGGGAATGCCGTCATCAGCGGATTGACAGCACAGGAATCCTAACGCTCCAGTACGATAGTTTAAACTGACCAAAATGACGTCCTTTTGCAGCAGGAAGTCAGGTCCGTAGAGTTCGGTTCCACTCGTACCTTCGGTAAATCCTCCACCGTAAATGTAGACCATCACAGGAAGGGGTTTTGAGGGGTTGGTCTGTCGAGCAAATGTTTGGCGTAAATAAGTTTTTTTTTGAGAAAACATCATATTGACTCACCGTTTTGGTAAATACGTTGATTTTGAGGCTATCCTCGCTTCCAACGATCTGCTTGACGCGACGGTCGAAATGATAGCACGGCTGGCTTTGTTGTGTGCAGTCCAAGGGTTCAGCCCATTTTTCTGGGATCACTGGAGGCTAGTTGGATAGAGAGTATTTAGATGATGAATAAACAATATTGATTTTTGCCAGGTGAAGTTGAGCAAATTTTTTGAAACCAGGAACGGTATTATTATGGATAAACAATGAAAAACAGCGGAGTAGATGCAAACGTTAAGAGGTAGGAATAGAACTTTCAATCTTTCTGACCTTTATATAAAAAAATAATAAATTTTAATAAGCACGTAAAATTTCCCCTCGTTTAATTCCAAGCCAAAGCAGGCGTAAACAACGCAATTGGTTGTAGTCTTTTAAGCGCCATACAATGTTTGCAATCTTTCATACAACAGGCTTGATTCAGGCGTTATCTTGCTTAAATAAACATAAAATGTCCCATTATTTTCTGCCAAATCTAGCATTCCCTTTATGTGCATTATATAACACAGAAAATTCAATGTTTCTTTTTAAGGCTAGTATGCAGCTCTCAAGCAATATGCATTGGGATAGGACAAGTAATGGTCAAAAAATGCTTTTACTGTCGGAATTACTTACCTTGTATGCAGCTGAAAAGGAAGTAAAACTCCGTAACGTTAGAAACGCCTGGCCATGCAATCTAAATGGGGCTGTCACGTTTCCTTACGGAATAATATTCCGTTCAATTATTTCTCCAGGAAAACTGACATTCCACCCATACTTAAGCAGTTGTCAAAATTACTTCGGTAGAAATGGCAAAAATTACTTTAGGTCTTTGCTTGTCAGCTGCATACTAGGCTTTATCTGTGAATGTTTCAGAAGGCTGTTTAATGCACAGGGGATATGTTGATCATTGTGTTATCAGAGTCTTCAGCTTCACTATTGTCCGGTAGTTTTATCGCTTGTTTCTTCGCTGGCATCAGTGGTTACATAGTCGGAGAAAAGATCTCCACACTCATCTTCAATATCTTGATTCCCGGGCGGTACATCTTCCGGGGCGTTGATCACAGTGCAATGGTTTCTTCATGATTCAGCAAATTTTGTAACCAGTGGTGTGTCTGTCTGTCCGAGATTCTTGAGATCGTTGCGAATCTAGCATTCCGTAGCAAATGTCCCTACTCACCTCCAGATGGCACCAAAGATTAGAGTGGGTGGAAAAACCATGGCGGAAGCGGTGTAAGAGGGCCCTGATGGGGCGAAATCGGGCTGAAGAAAAATGCTCAACGATCGGTTCAAGGAGTGAGGATAAAATCCTCCAGCGAAGTCGTCAGAGTTACCTCCAATAAGAAAAGATCGAGCTGAAGCACATTAAAATTAAAAAAAAAAGTATAAGCCTCAATGGAAGAGTGGAAGACACGAAGAAGGTGAAGAATCAAGAAGAACCGGACATCTTGAAGAGTACGATAGTTTACGGCCTACGGTACAAACTGTTTCATTGACGGTGCAAAGTGCGTGAAAGCGTTGTGGAGAAGAAAGGAGCCTCCAACAATAGCCGACCAAGGAGAAGGAAGCGAGAGGTAGGAGATAGAACTGAAGGAAGTGGGGAAGTACGGCTGTACCAGAAATAGTCCTGGGGGAAAGTGGCAGTAGAATTGGAGGTGGACAAAGGTTGTTTAGGTGTCCCTTGAGCGCGGGATTGAAGCACGTACGCCGACCCTGAGGCAGTGTAGAGAAGGGTCTCATTAGTGCTGGGTAGGTTACAATTTATCGTTTAACTGTTTTCAGGCTCAGGAACAGGATAGGTAACACCTTCATTGATGAAACTTACCTTGTGGCTGATATCAATCTTCTTGGATTGCATGTTGTTTAGCCGGTACCCCTTGGTTTCCTCGTTAAAACCTGCCAGAATACACTTGCGAGGTTTCGCGTACCACTTCTTTCGCTTTGTCTTCGGAACGATTACCATGGCCCGATTTCTGTAAAATCCTAAGTTGAGACAGATCCGGCTTCCTGCCAGTCCTTGACATTTTTGAACACTTTCGTTACCTCTGCCTCCGATTTCGACTTCAGGAAATATGTCCACATCTTGCGAGACTTGGCGTCCACGAATTCACTTCCATCGGGCCGCAAATGTCTGAATGGTCGAGGATTCCATCAGCACGAGTTTCTCTTTTGCCAAAAGGGTGTCGGCACCTCAAAATTCACCTCCAGCAACTTTGACGCCAGTTGACGATACAATCCGTTAGCCAGATTATGGACACAGTGGATGGCGAGATGTCCTAATCGTCGATGCGAAACCATCAAGTTTCCTGCAAACGAACAAGCTAACGCGCTCTTCGTGTCTTGCTTCCGCTGTTCCACTTTAAACAGATCGTGCTTACTTCAGTGTTATTGAAGACAACCGTGTGACATAATCTCATAGGGGCTTCAGCACAGTTGATCTCGTCGAAATTATGTTCATATATCCTCCGTAGGCCGCTCCTACAGTACCAGTCGTAGGCTTCTAATTCTCGAGTCACTTGCTGTTGCGGGTCATGTGGACACTAGCACCCGAGTAGAAGTACAAATCTTCATCGTATGCCGGTCTAAATGTGGATAGTGTGTGGGTGTAAAAGAGCTCTTACATTATGTTGTATAGTGAGCTGAACATTCAGTAGACCGGACTGTGCGCTGGGCACTCACCGTGAGTACCACTGACTATCTGCTCATCCTTTTGAATGCGGTTGCTCGGCTCTTTCGATTGCTGACCGGCGTTCAGGTAAGACGTGTTACGACTTCTCGAGTTGTGATTCCTTTTCTGCTGATATGCAGTTATTCACAGATAGCACCGCACAAAACGCGTTGTCATTCTTCGCACTTTTGCAGTCCTTCGCTATTTGGCCATACTTGCTACACTTCTGGCATTTCGGCCCCTTGGAAGGATTTCTTCATCTGCTGACCAAATTTGCCGCTTTTCTTGTTTGCAGCCAACGCTTTGTCGGTCGATGAAATCTGGATCTCTCGAAGAAGCTTTGTTGTGATGACGTCTCCCGTTATGGCTACGCCCGGGTTTCCCAACGCCATTATCATTGTACGATACTCGTCGGGAAGACCAGCCAACAGAAACGTTCCGAAACCAATCCCGTCGAGCTAGTTAAAACAATTTGGTTGACGAAGTCGGCCTTAGATTCGCACGATGACAGCTCCATCTTTATAAGCTTGTGGAGTAGCCTAGCTGATAAGGCCCTCCACTTTTGACCAGACTTTGCGTGCTATCGGTGCTTTTTTGATATGGACATAGTTCACAGACGCGTCTACTGAAGAGGTCGAAATCGAGTTGGAGCGACTTCAATATTTGGCAATCATTCACCGATCTCGTACTCAGCCGCTCCTATTGTTGCTGTGCGTAATCCTAATAGCAAAGTGAGGATTTGTGCGGATTATTCGACAGGACTCAATGAAGCATTGGAACCACGTCAGCATCCACTAGCCCTTCCACAAGGTATTTTTGAAAAACTTTCTGACATGAAAATATTTAACCAAATTGA
The DNA here is from genome assembly GCA_034211315.2 of Aedes japonicus. Lineage (NCBI taxonomy): Eukaryota > Metazoa > Arthropoda > Insecta > Diptera > Culicidae > Aedes > Aedes japonicus. The sequence goes on from JASCZW010003886.1 coordinate 36,176, forward strand.
TTTGTTGGACGCATATTTGCAGGTGGAAGTCAGTGAGGCATCCAGAAGAATGCTAACAATCAATACGCATAAAGGCCTCCTTCAATTCCATCGCCCTGCTCCTGTCGTCAAGACAGCATCTGGAGAATTCCAGCATATCGTTGATAACATCGGGGTTAGTGGCTTTTTGGACGCTATCATTGTAGCTAAAGACACCTTGAGTGAACAGGTTTAGCAACTCGAAAGTCTACTGACCCGTATAGAAGAATACGGCTTCCATTTGAAAATTGAGAAATGCAACATCTTCATGTAACTGATCTGGGTTCATCGTTGATATGCACGGAGCTCGACCAGATCACGAGAACATCAAGCCAATCATCAGTATGCCAGCTCCTCATGATGTTCAAACACATCGTTCGTTCTAAGGAGCAATAAATTACTACGGCAAGTTGGTGAAATCTGGGCCTTATTTACATCATCCACTGGATAGTTTATTGAACATTAAAAATGTTTCCTGGAACCGGACCCAGCAGAATCATTTGATAAATTCAAGCAAATCTTCCCATCAAACAGATGAAAATGAACACGAAAAATTTATTTTAAAAATTGTTTTGTATTGGGTGAAGTACTGGCGAGAAACAACATCATTGGCTTCGTACCAGTCCATCACCGGTTTCGCGTAATGGCACGATGCCAGATTGTCACTTTCGTGAGGCCGGAGGAAGGGAAGCAGGCGCTTCTGGAGGCATTCTTATTTATATATTTGGCCGTTCATGGTGCCGGTCATTATGTACGGCTTGCGGAATTTGCCGCACCCACAGATCGCCTGCCACACCTAGTACTTATTGGAAAATTTGTCGACCTTCTTCTTCGGGAACTTCCTCGGAACATACAGGCGGGATTCGCCGACGAAAAAAACTTCAGCTACAGCTTCCTGGCGCGGGATTTAACCACCGTATTCTGTATTCCGTATTTGGTTCAGTAGGCTACCTTTCTTACCTTGAAGACATGAAGTCCGGCCTGCTTCATTATCTGCTGGACGAACAAAACGGAAGAATTGAACTTATTGGCCAGGTCCCGAATCGAATGATTAGGATTACACCTGACGTAATCCCTCCCCTTCCTTATGTTCACGGAGTCGGTCTTCTTCGCCTCCTTTCGCTGCCAGCTTGTCGATAGGGTCGTCTGGGTCTCCTTGAATGCTTTAACCACAAGGGACATGGTCGATTCCCAACTGTTTCGTGATTCCCCTGTGTGACGGGCCTGAATTTTCTACAACCACGCCCATATTTTTTTGTCGAAACACTTTTTACTAGGAAACCATCGCAATAACCACTAGGCAGAATGTGGCGAAATTTTGCACATGTGTACATTTTGCACATGTGTACATTTTGCACATGTGTACATTACAACTAGTTGTACCCAGAATATCATCAATATTTATGCATACATTAAAACATTCTACACAAAAGAAAGTGTTGAATTTTTCTCGAGTACAATCTCTATAATCGGTTTCCTAATGGTTCAGTAAAAGCAGTCTACCACGCTTCTCGCACGTTGACAGATGCCACAAACCGCTGCTAGATATTTTTGGATAAAAAAAGGGGTACCTATACACACAGCCAACGAACTTCAAAGGTGGGTGTTAACTCTACTGCAGTATCATTACAAATCGGAATTCAAGTCATCGGAAAGGTTTGGGTACGCTGGTGTTCTATCACAATTGATTATCGGACATTCCAGGCCAGATGAAGACTATATCATTCAATCAGAAGCGGACATCTGCAGTATTGAAGCTGAAACTGTAGCAGGGTTTCCAGTAACGTATCAACAAGAAACGAACACTACAGGCGGTTACCCAGCTACAGGCGGTACAAACTGTGGAGGAGAATTGAAAGCGGCAGTTTACGCTTATACCGCTGCAGCGCATTCCGTTACAGGTACTGTGGCGACTTTAACTAAAGACTACCCTTATAATTTTTTTTTGAATAAAACTCTTTTATGGCAGTATGCCTGCCAGATGAGGTAATGAAGGGTGAAGGTAAGTCGTGTGCTCCGCTAGTCCGAGCAAACCATCCACAAAATGGCTGGTCGCAAATGGCTAAGTTGCACAGTATGGAAAGTAAAATAAGTCTTCCAGTGATCCATCTGCCAGAAAACAGCAACTCCCTTCGTTCTATTTTGAATACTACGACATCTTCTAGAAGGGGAGATGAAATTTTTGAAGTTGTTGAAGAAGTTAGCAAGCCTTGAGTTTGTTAGTTTGTGTCAAATACAGAATAATATATTTGATTTTTGTTCCGTCCGTTTTTCCTAAGAATATAATACTGTGATCTTCGCCAATTGTTCCGTTCTGGTTTACGTTCCTGCACATGCTTGTTTTTCAGCTGGCGTGCAAGGCCTAATCCCAACTCCCTAGCTACCTAGAGGGCCATAGAGCGCAATAGAATTTAGAATCCTACACTGGCACATGCACGGTGGTACAGCCGCCGCTTACATGGGGAATATTTACTGTATTGAGTCGCTCCTGACACGAAGAACAGACGCTCGGGTGTTGTATTGGCATTTTCCCCAAGTACAGTGCTATATAGCATAATGTTTTCGGTATGTTTCTAACATAAGCCACTGCGTCCAGCTATTTGAACTTTCCCCGTATTTTTTATTTGGTGCATTTTGAGTAACTTCATCAATATTGAGAAGTGATGAAGTATTCGGTGTTGTCACAGTTGTCATTGTTTGTTTTGAATCGAGTTTTATTGAGAGGTGAGAGAGAGAGAGAGAGAGAGAGAGAGAGAGAGTGAGTGAGCACTCTCCACTGACACTCTACTGACCATACTGACCAACCCTAGTCCTAACTACTTGAAACTATTGAACATTAGCATTAATGAAGCATTATCATAGCAGCTGTACATTGGGCCAAAAGTGGCATTTATGTTGCATTTAAGGCGACTTAACTGCTTAATATGCTGCCGTAAAGACGCTTTGGAACTATTTACTGGTTAACTGGGTTGTTTACATCAAATACTGGATCCACTGGAAATCGTGAGAGAAAATAAATGATTTCATTAGTGCCGCCTCCTTTGTTTTTAGAGTACGACCATTCTTGATGATATTTCTTATGATATTCCCACGGTGTTCTATTTAGCGTTATTATCAAAAATAATATACCATAAAATCGGTGAACGTCAGTTGATTTGTTATGCTATTCTCTACCTCCGGGCAAATTTTCAAAAAAATCCTTGGACAAAATTTTGAGTTACGCCCTTTTTAAGTCGTAAAAGATAAAATCGAATAAAAGCCAATATAACATTATAGAAAAACACATTTATCATTATAACGATAAACGCCAGTTGGTTGTTTATGTCATTCCACATGTCTGGACTTATATTTGTAAAAAAATCCGTGTACAAAATTTTGAGTTACGCCCTTTCAAGCCGTAAAAGCTAAAAAATCGAATGAAAATCAATATAAAATTTATAAAAGCACATTTATCATCAAAATGATGAACGCCAATCTATTCGTATTATTATTCTACATCTTAACACAATTTTTTTAAAAGATCGGCGTAATTTGAACTTATGCCCTTTTGTGGTCACATAAAATTAAGAAAAAAAAAATGCAATATCACATAATCTACAAATGACGCAAACACGTTTCATACTTCTGTTTGAGAGACTAAATAATATTATGTCGTTTTCGTTTTTGCGGCGTAACACCAAAAATGTACACTGATAAAAAAGTAATGATAATATCTATGTGTCCCACACATGAATTTTTGCAATTAGATCAACAAATAATATCTATTTGTGACCACACATACTCCCTATGTGTACACATGATGATTATGTGTGGCCACACATACTTTTCATTTGCCACTTAAATTTCATATGTGTTTCTCGAGGGATATGTTTATGTGTGAACAAATGAATATTATGTGGGATTTTACATGGTTTTTTGCCATTAAATATGTGTGGATTTTTACCCGTGTAGAGCGCCAATAAGCGCGGGTCTTTGACAGCTCAACGTCATTTGTTGTTAAACAATGGTGTAACCGATAGCTACACTCAATTTTTTCCCGGTGTACGGCGGTGCAGTTCTGGTGTAGCTCCACCTCAATAACAAAAACGACATTATATGATAAAAAAAGCTAATCATAGCAAGCATTGGTATTTATAACATTGTTAACGAGGTGTGTTTACAACGAATACAGTACGGTTGTTCTTTGAAAGTAAAAAATGGATAGTCATGAATCCAATCGGAAAAAAGTGTGCATTTTATGCCTGTCCAATAATAAAAATGTAAGACCGATTTCCACTGCTGTGAAAGAAGTCATTCGTCAATATCATTTGCCCGATATTGCCAATCGACAGTGGTATTATCCGTCATCTATATGTACATCGTGCAGAGTGAACAATGGTTCAATGTCAGAAATCTTGCACATGTACAAGTACAAATATGACTCTACACCAGTGCCTTGAATTTTCATAAAATATTCATGAGAAGTGATAATGATTTATCCCAGTGTAATGATGATTTTTACTTTCCCGGTTTTCATGGTTACCGCTGTCACTTCTATGCCAACTGAATTTTGTTTACTGCAATGAATGAAGTCGGCTCTATGTGCGGGTCAAAAATCTGCTGTCACTGTTGTTTTGATTATCAATCGGTAAGCATGAATTTCATTTGATGAAATCTGAATATCATCTCTTGTGATGATTTTTCATTATTAAGTGATTTTGAATCCTAATCCAAACATGGAACAACCAGGGCCGTCATCATCGTCCTAGAGGAATAGATGTTGTGCTAGAATACCCTGGACTGGGCTGCCCTTGCATTTTTACGATTCCGACGGGTAATTGATATTCATTGTGGCTGATTGAATTTCATTTCTGACATTTCGAAATTCGTTTTGAAAATGAACTTGTCTACACAAATGAATATCAAAGCATTTTGAAAATTGAACGTTCGGTCTTCTGGTTACGTTTGTTGTCATGAGTTATCATTTGATTTTCGCATGGAACTTGTAGGTAGTCAATGTTATGTTGCCTGAAAATCCACGCTTTTGAATCTATTGAGCATGACTTTTAACAAGACTGCTCTACACAGCTGACCAGGTCACTGGTACATGCAATTGTGAAATTTGCCGGACAGCGAAAGTTGTAATTGGGAAAAATTTACCCGGTGTAGTTCCGAAGAAGGTGAAGCCAGGCCGTCCCAGAAAGAAAGTTTCTTATGTGGCTAAAGTGGTTCGCATTTGTAACGTTTGCCTGTCTGAAATTAAGCGAGGTAAAAAGCATGGATGTAACTCTTCTGAGCGAACAGAGAATTTGTCAAAAATTCTAAAGGTTAAAAATTCTCCGTCAAAATCGGCAGAAGCTGCGGTGTCCGATTTTCGAACTGAGAAAGCGTCATCTTCCGGTATAGACATCAACTTATATGTTCTTTACATCAATAATAATAAACATTTCATAAGCTTAGGTGGCAATCTGATTCGTCTCTCTAATCGTGGGAATTATGGCACACTCTTCGTCGCATCCTTGTCCATACTGCGATATCGGAAGGAAGGACGTAGCGTCTCAGTGGAATACCAAGAACGGTTGGTAATGTAAAAGAACATGCCTCCAAAAGTGCGAAATCAAAGAGACGAAATGAATTCGCAAGCTGTTTCCATGCACCCTTGGTATCTGGACCAGACAATAAACTTATTCTGGAAATTTGTCCTCCCCCTCCACTTCATATAACGCTTGGAATCGTTAACGCAGTGTTTCAAGCAGTTGAAAAGCAAAATCCAGATTGGGCAGACTTATGGTTGCATAAAGCACATGTACGCCATCAACAACGAGCATATGGCTTTACTGGACGAGCTTGCCATAGTCTTATTGGTGCTGCAAATGTTCTTCAAGACAACGAAGATCTGGTTGGATATTATAATGTAAGTATTCAATAGATGTTTCTAGAATATTTGCTTATAATGAATTTTTCATTTGCCTTTTTAAGGTCCTAAAGCATTTTGATAATGTCTATGCTAAATGCTTTTCGTTTGATCTTGTACCCGGTTTTGAAGAAGATATAGACAAGGTCAGCAAATGTTGGGAGGAGCTGAATCTTCCAAAATCTTCAAAGTTTCATATTAGTAAATTCCATTCGAAAGATTTCTGCAATGCGGCTGGTCGAGGATTAGGCTGGTACAACGAACAAGCTTCGGAGTCTGTACACAGCGATTTCGCATTTACTTGGGAACGTTACAAAACGGTACAATCTTCAAATGCATACAAATCTCAGCTTTTGCACGCAGTTATCGATTACAATAGCGGTCATTTGTAGTAGATTGTTGTTTATAGTAAGAGACATGGAATATAAAACTAGGCTTTCATGGAAGGGAAGATTTATTTGAAAAAATCCGAAATTGGCGAAAGAGGACGCACAAAAATACAAATGAAATAACAAAACAAACGGAAAATTTACATCGATGAGCTCGATTCCGTCTCAGTTCAGTAAGTTCGTTACCCGAATGCCAAACGTTTCCATTCATGACATATAAAATTACATAATATTTTCGATGCAGATGAAGTGCAACCACTTCGACGCAATATTCAAATTTATTTTTTGCTGTGTAGACATATACAGTACTGGACAGAAATATAGGCAGTCTGAAATAGGCACTAGCATTTAAACTGGTGGAACTTTTCCGTGTATGCGTCAAATTGGCTAAAACTTTAAATTAGTTGCGTTATTATTGGACATATAGTGGTGAAAATCTTAGCAGAATCTACTTACTTTTCAATTGGTAACAGCTGTTTGAAAAATGCATTGTGCTTCTACCAAAAATTATATTTCTAGCCGGTTACTGACCCATATATTCATATGTCGATTTGTTTTAAAAACTCTGCAATTACGGTTATGTCAAAAGGGCGTAAGTTGCAAATTTTATTCTCAAAGTTTCTCAAAAATCAATCCAGAAGTGAATAATGGTAATACGAACAGACAGCGTTCATCATTTGGATGATAAATGTGCTCTTATTAATGTTATATTGATTTTCATTCGATTTTCTAGCTTTTACGACTTGGAAGGGCGTAACTCTAAATTGTGCACAAGGATTTTTTTTTTAATTTAAGTCCAGACGTGTGGAATGACATAAATAACCAACTGGCGTTTATCGTTATGATGATAAATGTGTTTTTCTATAATGTTATATTGATTTTTACAGGGCTTCAAATGGTGAGTTGACAACTTGGCAGGAGGGTGGGACCGACCTCCGATCCTCACAAGTTCCTACCTCACGCCTCCACGAGTCATATGATCACAAAAGACTGCCAGCTGAAACATGGAGACACTGGTTGGCGTAGCCTAGGCAATGTTGTCAATCCGACCATAGCGAAGTGAGGGGGTGCGACCGGTAAATCATATCATAATTTTCCATTCTCATATCTTTCAGGTCTACCAGGTATTATAAAATAATTTAAAATTTAAAATTCATTTTTTTTCTTATGTCTTATTTTCTAAATTTTCTGGTTCATAATGGATGCGGAAGTTTGTCTACAATTGCAATAAAACAGCAGTCGGCACAGATGTAATTTTCAGTTTCTATTAAAATATCCCTTGACTATATATATTATCATATAGGACATTGTTTATTCATTACCATTATCAATCTTCTTTATCATCATCATTATCATTTTGATCATTACTGGTGTTTTCAGGATTTATATTTTAACATATTTTTTTTTTTTTATAATTTCACCTAATACGTTATATAACTTTTAATTATTATGTCTTATATGTCCAATTATCATTATGATTTAGAAGTATCTAGTGTCTTGAATAAAAGAAGCTGCAACGGAATCTATGGTAGGCTTTTGCATTTATTACCTAATGTATTTTTCAATTCCGGTTTGCAAATGGACCTTTTCCAAATCTGAGCTCTTTGCCATTCGGATTGTGTCTGATGTTACAGTTAAATTTTTGTCAGTATCGTATCATAACTCACAATATCATTATATTTGATGATATTGTTTTATTGATTCTATGAAGTAATGATTTAAAAATAGCTTGTTGTTTTTTGACGTCCATTTGTCTTTAACTCCCTGTCAATATCTTCTCTGTTTTCCTTACACAGGAGCAATAATTATTAGGCCAGCAAAAATAAAAGCGTGTTGCTGTAATAAAAATCAACACCAAGCAGCAAATAGTGAACATGGCAACAGTAAATTAAAATGTATAAATGTAATTTTTGTAAAATTTAACAAACTTTTTTGGGATACCTTAAATCAAGATTTTGGGAAATTGCTGCTATCGCTGAAAACGAACAAAAACGTGCTTAAGCGCGAAAACACAGAACTCTCCACTTAAACACTTCACAACATTTCTTATATTTCAGGATCCACCGAAAGAGATCATAAATAATAGATACCGAGTTATTGCAGTATTGTTCATTTACATAAATATATACACTATTATATAAATATTTCATGGGAATGGGAGGGACCATCGGGCACCCGATTGAAGCACTCTGGATGGGGAGAGTGGAAATGCCAACTCCCCATTGCTAACAGTTTGTGAATAGAGGGCGGGCTCTTCTCCCCGCCCATTGGGGCATCCTCATGTTAGATAGCTTGCTCTTTTGACCAATTGTTCAATCTTGTTGTTGGAAGGAGCTTCTTTATATCCCTGTGGATACGTATAAGTGATGTTGCCTATCGATCCACCAAACCCCTTTTTGGCCCATCATACAATGACATGATTAGGATAATCAGTGGTTATTAAAGCTTGATCAAGTCTTACAGCGAGGAGAGCTCACTGCAGTCGGACTTAGTTTCCGTGCTACAATGGGTGGTAGTGCATATCATACATCATACAATGTTATATGGATTTTAACTCGATTTTATCTTTTACGACTTAAAAAGGGCGTAACTCACAATTTTGTCCAAGGATTTTTTTGAAAATTTGCCCAGAGGTAAAGAATAGCATAAAAAATCAACTGGCGTTCACCGATTTGATGGTATATTATTTTTGATAATAACGCTAAATAGAACATCGTGGAATTTCAAACGCAAAGTCATCCTAGGTTGAGCGGAGAATAATTGCACCCGTCTGATTCCAGGATGGTTTTAATTTATAACTACAATTTTATCGGCTTAGCATCGGCCTTTCACATCCGCAGGTTTGCTTTAACTAGAAGCAAACGCCCAACTCATCTTCAAGTGGTAAAATACCGTCATTGCGATGATTTAATAACTATCACCTTGTCAGTTGCACAAAAATAAATAATGATAATATCGTGGTTTTGCTAATTGTGTGGGATGCTAAATTTTCAATTATCCTTCACGTACGACTTGAATTCGTTTTCTTGTGTTTCATTGATTGCACCTAAAAACACCCAAACCAATTTGGCAGTCTTCCGAGATAAGCAACACCCATTCTCACTTGATCGAGGCTTTCGTCGCCGATGATGACGCATTGTTCGAACATTGGACCGCTGGTAGTATTATGTACTTACTTTAAATCTCAATTCACCTACGGGAGCCCGTGCGTACGGAATGCCTTGAAAGCTAAGATATTCCTGTCCCAGCAGAGACTTCTTCGTAGTGCCTCTAACTGGTCCATATTTGGTATCAATGATAAGATTATGCACACTCATGATGTTCAATTCAATTTTCACTCTGCTGACTTTCTTTTTGCTAATGACACTTTTGCACATCCACTGAATCGCTCTGCGATTCACTCAATACTGAAGACCGGCTTAGTCGGCTCAGTGTGCTTTAAAGTGTCTGATAGATGGGGATGTTGTTTGTTAGTTGGTTTGGATTATTTGCGAATGAAACCGGTGCGTTGTGGTGTGCGGCGAAAAGAGAGAGAGTTGATCACCTCTCTCAGAGAGGATAGTAGTGTTGTGATTGTGATACAGCGTTAATTTTTTATCAGTTCGTGGTTGGTGGGTATGTGGTACATGCTTCAATCCATCATCATCAACGGCAGTTGTTATCTTGAGCAGATTTGATTGTTGAATCTATCTCCTGTTTTTACATCATTCGAACAAATTCTCCCGGCGAAGAAGGTTGATTTTATTTTATTTGGAAATGAACGTTAAGAATCCAATCGTTGCAACCAGGTATGGTCCCATCAAAGGAATTCAGAAAACGGCAGGCACCGGCGTGGACTACTTCAGTTTCCAACGGATTCCGTATGCCAAGCCACCGGTTGGAGAGTTGAGATTTAGGGATGCTGTGCCGCCAACATCGTGGACCGAAGCATTGGATTGCACTGAGCAGGGACCAGCAGGGTACCAGTTTAGTAAACTGCAGAACAAAATTATCGGCAGTGAAGATTGTTTGCATATGAATGTGTTTACCAAGAACGTAAGTCTTAACTCGATGGGTTGTTTTTGGGTGTATTGTTACATCTATAAATGTTTGTCATTGCAGCTAGATAAGAGCAAACCTCTACCGGTGATGTTATACATCCATGGTGGAGCGTTCAATCGAGGCTCAAGTGGGGTAGAAATGTACGGGCCCGATTACCTGATTCAGGCGGCTATTGTTTTCGTTTCGTTCAACTATAGGATCGGTGCTTTAGGTATGGATAAAACAAAACTCATTAATAAGTATCACCGATCTGAAAGGCTATCATTCGCTAGGATTCATCTCGTTCGATTCTCCGGAGGTGGATCTTCCCGGAAATGCGGGTTTGAAGGATCAAAACATGGCTATACGATGGGTTGTGGAAAACATCGCGAACTTCGGGGGTGACCCTGAAAACATAACTTTGTTTGGTGAAAGCGCAGGAGGTTGCTCAGTTCATTATCACATGATTTCGGAATTGTCCAAAGGATTGTTTCAGCGCGCAATAGTCATGTCAGGTTGTGCATTGAACAACTGGTCAACAGTGCCGAAGAGGAAGTTCAGCGAAAGACTCGCCAAAGCACTCGGGTGGAATGGCCATGGCAGTGAAAAGGCCGCTTTGGAAGTACTGATGAATGCAACCCCGGAAGATATCGTATCGAAGCAGAGTGCTCTTCTCACGGAGAACGTACGTACTAGCTATATAGAGTGTTTCTTTATTTATTTTCGACTTTAATTTCAGGAACTAGAGAATCGTATCATGTTCGAGTTCGGGCCCGTTGTTGAGCCGTACATTAAAAACAATTGTATTATTCCGAAAGAACCGCTGCAGATGTGCCGAGAAGCGTGGAGTAATGGTATGGATATACTTATCGGAGGCAATTCCGAAGAGGGCCTGTTCTGTTTAGGCGAAATCAAAGATAATCCATCCATTATGAGCAATCTAAAGGAGTTCGAATACTTGGTTCCACTCGAACTAGACCTGGTGAGGACTTCTCAGAAATGCAAGGAATTTGGCAGGAAACTTAAGGAACACTACTACGGTGATTCCGAGCCGTCATTTGAGAACAAAGAAGGATACTTAAACGTAAGCATATCGAATTCAATCAGTCTTGTCACCGTAACTTGTATTACGTATTTTTTGTTGCTTAAAGCTAATGACCGATAAACTGTTCTGGCATGGACTTCATCGTACAATCTGTAGCCGAATCAACTCCAAGAAGTCCTCCAAAACATACGTTTACCGATTCGCAGTAGACTCCGATACCTACAATCACTACAGGATCTACTTCTGCGACAAAACTGTCCGCGGAACGGCCCACGCCGATGACCTGTCTTACATCTTCAAGAACATATTTAGCCCTGTTCCATCGAAAGATTCGTTCGAGCATCGCGTGATGCAGGACATGGTAGGTCATTGATAATTGAAACTTGCAGTCAGATCTATAGCAGGCAAATTCTTTAGGTCGGCTTGTTTTCCCAATTCGCGTCCAACCACGGAAATCCCAACGGCGGAATTACAGAGAGCTGGGAACCAATTGGCAGCGAGATTGGCCCTTACAAATGTTTGAACATCACCAATTCCGGTGTGGATTTGATCGATTTTCCGGAGCAGAAACGCATGGAACTGTGGGATTCAATGTACAGCCAAGAACAACGTTATTAACTTGTGTACTAATCATGGAATTACAGATACCCATCTTGGACGGTCTAAATCCTGAGATAGGATGACTTACTTCTATTGCGAAAGAAATACGTGTTACATTATGGGGTTAATTTTAGAAGTCGAGTCGAGCAGCTCAACTCGACATCTGTCACTGCACACTGGTCCAGAATGCGAATTTAGCTGGAAAGATACATTTTCAGCCTAAATTTGAAGTTTTAGAACAAAATTGACTTCCACAAAGTTGTTTCCAATAACAAGGCGCTTCTTTTGGTGTGAATGAAAACTAGGGTGGTTCTTATTTTCAGAGAAATCGAAAATCTAGCCTTTTTTATTTGTAGACATAAATGCATACATTATTCGGAAAAGTTGTAGAATAAATAATTTCAAGCAACATTGATGGAACATTTTTATCTGCACCTTTTGATATGACCGAATTATAGCATTTTCTCCTACGTAGCTTAGGGTGTCCCTAGAAAAACCATTTTTTTGCTGTAACTTCAAATGTTTCAGCAAAGTTGTTTTCTCATTGACTCTAGAACAATAAAAGTTAAAATTTTTGGTTTGCTGAAATTGTCTCTATAGTATGTCAAACAAAATTTATTATGGTTTTTGTAAACAAAATAGGCCCTTTTCAAATGTTGGTGTTTCTAGTTGGGGCAAACCAAAAAAATATTTCTTAACAGTATTTCTATTATTGCATATCATGTCATAAAACTGGAGATTTTTTTTTAATTGAGTAAAACACATTTGAAAAGGGCGTAATTTTATAAGAAAGCCGTTAATTACTCGCTTATGGTAAGAGACATCGGCAAGATTAATACGTCCAAACTATTATCTTTTCAAGTTATAAAAATCATCTGAAGACAACGTTGTTGACAAATTTAAAATAAATTTGAAAGTTACAGCAAAAAACTATTTTTTTCTGTAGGGACACCATATATTATTTAAAGAAAACTGTCTTGAAGAAAGTTTTTACTTCCGATATTAATGATGAGTAATTTCGCTACAGGATAATTTTGCTGTTTGACCATAGTAGCTCAACCGTTTTCAGTTAGTTAAGCTAGTTAGAACTTGTTGATGAGATCACAGTGGTCCAGAATGCGAATTTAGCTGGAATGATACATCAAAAGGTAAAAAAAATGTACCATTAAAGTTGTTTGAAATTATTTATTCTACAACTTTTCCGAATAATGTATGCCTTTGTTTCAGCAAATAAAAAAGTTAGATTTTCCACCCTAGGACCACCCTAGTTTTCATTCAGACCAAAAGAAGCGTTGTTATTGGAAACAACTTTTTCGAAGACAATTTTGCTCCAATATTTCAAATTGAGGCTGAAAATGTACCTTTCCAGCTAAATTCGCATTCTGGACCACTGTGCACTGTCAAATCGTGTTTTTAAAAAGTTTACAACCAAAGAACTTCTATAAGTATACCTCTCTGCTTAATTTCAGGGAACTTTACTTACCGATAAATTCTTTTGAACTAAATGAGATGGAAACCATCCCTTCAGAAATTTGTGTCCTAGTTCCTAGAACGAAGCGGACGGTTGGGAAATCGTGTGAGCTTTATTTTGATATGGTGTTATGAGCAATGAATATCATTACTTTTTGATTTTGTTTGGACTGCTTCTTCGGTTGGTCAGTGAATATCTCTAGAAATTCAGTGAAGCTCTTCCGTGGGCTTCTGCAAAACTCTTTGCTAAAATACCGGGAAGTTTTCTAACAACCCAACCTAACCTCCCACAAACATCTCTAGAACATTCTTTCAAACAGACGTATCTGATTTTGTAAATAGAGGTGAGAAAGTAAGAAGTAAGAAGTAAGAAGTAAGTAAGAAGTAACACCCTCACGGTAAGTAGCATCACCATCATGTTAGGGAAATGTGTTTATGGACCTCTTAAGGCTTGCTTCATTTAGAATTGGAACAAACATTTGCTCATATTGTGGCGCTCCTGGTGGACGAATTTGGAAGTTCTTAGCGTCCACGTGTCAGGAATTTTGTCAGCTTCACGTATGTATTTTTGACATTCCGCAAATCGACTGTACTTTGTAAACAATCAACATGGAAGCCGAAAGAAGGGAAAAAATTGTGCACAGTTATTTGGAAAATCCATTGTGGTCTGCATCTAGGCTAGCTAAACAGCTGAAATTGCCCAGAAATACCGTATGGCGAAACATTGACGACGATTCGGAAGCCTCAAGCCAATCGTCGGAGTGGAACTGTCGACCGGAAACTGCGTGGTAAGATTTTGAAGACGATTAAGAGGAATCCCAATCTGTCGGACCGTGATTTGGCCAGAAAATTCGGTGCTGCCC
>JASCZW010003887.1:0-48808 GCA_034211315.2 Aedes japonicus
TGGGGGGGCATATGCACAAAAAAAAAATAACCATGTAATATACACAGGGGGGTATCACACCAGCGGGGGTGTGTATAAAGGTGTGTACAGGCAGAAGGTGTGTAGAAGGCAGGCGTACATATAAAAACCGCGCGCCATATATATGTGTTGGTAATATGAAAAAGCGCACACAAATGTTAAACAACCAGCGCAAAAAAATGCATACTTCCAAAATGTAAACGCAAAAAACCACAAAAAAAAAAAAAACAGTGTGTGTGTGTGTGCCGCCATTTTTTTTTTTTTTATGGGGGCACAGCAAAGGCAGGCATGCGCGTGCGTGTAAAAAAAAAATGTGTGCGCGTGTGCAGCAAATATGTGTGTGTGCAATGGGGGCATAAAGCGTGTGTATGTAGTGATTTGCCCCTCGCATTCAGTTGATAGGTTTAGTACTACGGGAACGTCCATTAATTATGTCACGTAAAAAGTGACTTTATAACGTCCCACGTTTTTTGTATGGATCTCTAATTTTTTTGAATGGATTTTTCACGTTTTGCTGTTGTTTTTGACGTATTGGATCTTTGCGTACACTTTATATTACCGAACTGTGTGTTGAAAATACTTTAACATGAGGATCGCAAAGAGAATGTCGACGAAGAGGGTCTCTCAATGTTACTTAGGACCTAATACATTGTTCAGCTTGATTTGTATTACTGTCCTTTTTTTCGACACGGAGAAAAGTTAAGACCGAGCTTCAATGAGAGCGCGCAACGGCGCCTTGCTTCAGTTTTTGACATAAAATGTATGGATTAACTGTCAAAAGCTGCCGCAACGCTGCCGTTGCGCTCCCCATTGTGGTTGGGCTTTTACCGTATTTTTCGTGAAACATTGAGACGAATTTGATTGTCAATTTCCACCATAATTGGGGTTAGGATGAACTATTGCAGTAAAGTGATTTCAAACCGACTATGATCATGGTCAAAACCGATGAGAAACACGATGGTAACAAGTCGAACGTTTATTGAGAAAGAGCCAGAGTGGGGTGACATGGGTGGTTGTATATAATAGAATTCAAATTTCCATGGCCTACTGGGAGATCGCGCTTTATACTAGCTCTACATAAATCTAATTCATTTCCAACACCCCTCTCAGACCTAGCGGGGACTCGATGCTTCAGAAAAGTCCCAGCAACAGGGTAGGCCCTTCGTGAAGACGTCCGCCAGTTGGTCTCCTGTCGGAATATAGTTCACTCGTGATGACGCCGTTTTGGATACACTCTCAACAAAGTTGTAGCGAATGTCCAGGTGCTTCATCCGTTTCTGGTCTCGAGGTTCTTCGGCGATATGTGCGCAGGACTGGTTGTCCCTGATAGATCACCAAAGGTGCGTTCAGGTTGACGCCGGGTTCGGTGAGCAGATTCCGCAAACCAAACCGCCTTCGCAAGATGACTGGCTTAGCGAAACGTATTCCGCTTCCGTCGTGATGACAACGAAGTCGTCGCCTGCTTGCGTGTCGTCCACGAGATGGCTGTCGTAGACGTAGACACGTAGCCACTCAAGTTGAGCGACGGTCGTCCATGTCGCTACCCCAATCCGCATCCGGCAAATCCAACGATTGGATCGGCACCAGGGTCGCGCCGATAACGCAAGCATAGATGCTGGTTCCTTGGAGGTCGCAACACGCGCTTGAGGTGGCTCCAGTGCACATCGGTTGCGCTACCTGGAAGCGGCTCAGGAAGTTCACCGCCATGCTTATGTCAGGACGAGATGTCAGCATCAAGTAGGCTGCCAACCCACAAGCTCCCGGTATGGACAAATGATTCCTCACCATCCCACCTCTCCAGCTTGAGATTGGCGTCCAAAGGGTCGACGCCGACGCAGTCTTGCATGCCGAAGCGCTTTTAACAGAGCGGAAACATATTTAGTTTGATTCAATATCAACGTACCTTCTGCCATGTTGTACTGAATCCGCATACCCAGGAAGTTTTTCAGCTCCTGCATGTCGTCCATCTCGAACTACTTCTTCAGCAGCTCTTAATCTTCCGTATTTTTTCCAGGGAACTTGATGCCAGCACGATGTAGTCGACGTACAGGACCAGGTATATCCACACGTCGTTGACCTTCCTCGTATACAGGCAGCTATCGTAGGGTGAGCGCCGGAAACCAAGCTTTAGGACAAAACTGTTGAACCGCTCGTTCCAGCTACGCGGTGCCTGCTTCAGGCCGTACAAGGATTTGTTCAGCTTGAACACCTTATTCTCCCTCTCAAATCCTGGTGGCTGCCACCTGTAGACGGTTTCCGATATCGTACCGTTGAGGAACGCCGTGTGCACATCCATCTGGTGCAAATGGAGGTTTTTCTGCACCGCCACCGCCAGTAGAGCCTGGCGGCTGTCATACGCACCACGGGAGCATGGGTTTCCTAGTAATCGTAGCCTTGACGCTGGATACATCCTTCAGCCACGAGCCTTGCCTCTGTGCCTGTCGATCTAGCCGCTGTCCAGGTATTTGATTTTGAACACTCACTTGCAGGGCACGGCTCGAGCACCAGGAGGGAGGTCCACGAGGGGTTCATCTCGAGCACCCGCATCCTCGTCGCCAATCGCGCGCCTCCATTCCGGCCAATCGTCGCGCTTCTGAGGCTCGTTGATGTTGTCCGGCAATGCATCCACGTAATTTTCTGCATTCAACGCAAATGCCACGCACATGTCGTAGTCGGAGTGATGAGCCGGCTATTTGCGAGGTCGCTCGCTTTGCCGAACTGGAGCTTCGTCTTCATCGGTACTTTCTTCAGTCGTTGTTTCGTGCCCGCCAGCAGCTTCACCATCAGACTTCTCAAGGATTGGCTCTGAATAAGGATCAGGATTCGGTTCACCTCGTTGTTCCGGTTCTTCTTCAAGCGTTTCTGGGCGGTCGGACACTAGGTGGTCATTCGTATATACTTCCATCCGACGTTCCGATGATGGTTCTTCCACGACGACGTCCCGAGCGATGATGACCTTCCGTCGCAGAGGATCCCACACGCTGTACCCCTGGATACCGTAGCCGACCAAGTAGCACACTTGACTCTTCGCGTCAAACTTCGTCCGCTTCTCCTTCGGAAAGTGGCAAAATGCCTTGCTTCCAAAGACACGCAGCTGGGACATATTTTGCCTGTGCCCGAACTACATCTCGTACGGCGTCTTGTTCTTGGCTAGGGCAGAAGTGGGACTTTGGTTGAGCAGATGGACAGCGGTCAGAACCGCCTCGTTCCACATCCATCCATTGTAGCCCGCGTCGTCCAACATCGATCGGGCTCGTTCCGTGATGGTCCTGTTCATCCTTTCGGCGACGCCGTTCTGCTGCGGCGTATACGGCACGGATGGCTCCATCACGATTCCTGCTTCCTCACAAAAATGGATAAACTTCGTATTAATGTACTCACCGCCGTTGTCGCTTCTCAACCTGGCGATTCGAGTGCCAAAAAGTGCGGTGGCCATCGCAGCATATTTCCGGAAAGCATCCAGCACGTCGCCCTTCGATTTGAGCGGATACACCGCCGTGAAGTGCTTGTAGTCGTCGATGAAACTGACGAAAATCTTCTGGCCATCCCATGAGGCAGCAGTGAACGGACCGCAGACGTCGGTGTGGATCAACTCCAACGGCCGGGAGGAACGAGGTAGAACTGCTTCTTCGAAGAAGAAGCGATGCCACGACGTCAACTTACTTCCTTGATCAGCGGCCATGGCGGTTTCGATCTTCGGCACTTCCACATCCAACTCGTACAGCCGACCCTTCCGACTCGCAGTGCACACCACTTCGGAATCACGCGTGATTCGTGCACCATCCTTTGCCAAACGTCACTTCCATTCCACGCTCAGCGACTCGCTTCACGGAGAACGAATTGGCGTACAACCCTGGTACATACATGACGTCGTACATCGTGCAGGTTAGCTGCTTACCTTGGACTTTGGATACCATCCTCACTTCGCCGGCCACCCGACTGAACAGCGACACTCCCGACTTGGCGACGCTGATAACGATGGGCGAATCCAACGTGTGCACATTTTCCAAAAAGCTCTTGTCGCTTACCATATGCTCCGATGCGCCGCTGTCCAAAATCCAACGAAATTTACCACCGGTTGAGTCGCCACCAACCGCCATGAACGCCACATCGCTTTCCGGTTCCGCCACGTGCGCCTTGCTCTTCTTCTTCTTTCCGTCTTCGGTGTATGGCGATCTTGTTTCGCATTTCCCGGACAATTCACGCGCTTGTGCCCGGGTTTTCCGCAAGCATGGCACTTGAACACGAACTTACCGCTTCTTCCAGCGAAAGCTGTGCTCGATTCCGGTCTGTCCCCGTTGTGCTGGTGCTTTACGTCCTCACTTAGCAGTCTCGACTTGACGAATTTCATCGAGCACTGTTCCACCGGTAGCGTCTCAAGCACCGTGATGATCTGGTCGTACGATTTCGGCATCAACTGTAGCAGGAAGAAAATCACCACCGAGATGTCGAACTTGATTTCCGCAGATTCTAGCTCTCGGATGGTCTTTTCTTAAACCCGAATATGCTTCTCCAACAGTCTTCGCTTGTCGTACTTCATTTCAGCCAGCTGTTTCAGCAAATAGAATACGCCTGAGACTCCTTTTGTCTCGTAGTAATGCTGCAACGTGTACCAAATCGCTCTTGGGGACTTTTGCAAACGGACGCGCTCCAACTGGGAATCCGTTATCTTGTGGATCAGGATCGACCTGCACTTCGCGTCTTCTTGCTTCCGCTTGGTCCGCTTGTCCTCCTTTTCCTTCTTCACCGCTGCCGTGTCCTCTGCATCAGCCGGGAAAAAATCTTCTTCCAGGGTCCTCTCGATGCAATGGAGCAAACCCAACTCTTCCAGGTACGACTCCTTCCGGAAGCTCCAATTCGAGAAATTCGACCCGTCGAACAGGTACACGCGCTGCGTCCGGCCGTCCTACATTTCCGATTTTGCGAAAGATTACACCGTTTTCGTTCCGAAAAAAAAACGCCGCCTCGCTACTGACGCCACTCGACCGAAAAACTTAACCGTCACGGGTGAAAATTTTCTTTGCCGAACACGTGCTTACTTGGGGTCGCGGTTGCTATGGTAACGCGGAGGGCCCATAACCTGATGAGAAACACGATGTTAACTAGTCGAACGTTTATTGGAGAAAGAGATAGAGGGTGACATGGGTGGTTATATCATAAAATTCAAATTTCCATGGCCTACTGCCAGATCATATTCATATCACATCATAGGTCTACATGATTGATATTAAATCTAATTCATTTCATCAGGTCATTCGATCTACAGTTTGTTATAATAGCGGTGCAATATCTTTCCTGGGAAGCACTTCACCATTATTCTCAATCCTCCATTCCAGCAGAGCTTGATTCCAAAAGGTTTGGAGTGGTCTAAAAAAGCTGACGTCTAGGTGTTGTGTTACTTGGGTCGAATTCGGTGGAAGACATATCAGGATTATGTGTTTTTCTACGCAAAGCTCTGACGTTTGGGGAGAGACGTGAGACTTATGTCTATCGAGAAAAACTATTACAGGGAACGGTATTTTCTGCTTAACAAGCCATGGATAAAATACATCCTTGAGAAATCGGAAAAAAGTGTCCCTGTTCATCCACACTGATTCTGTTTTCCCAGCAGCCCATCCTTCAGGCAATTTCTGCCAAATGTTCGCGGGCATTTGCGATTTGTATGGATACAGCATAAGCGTTGGAGCCAGCTGTCAAGCAGCGCTACCACAGCATATTCAGCGCAGTGCACGATTCGCGGTCAGTTTCTTACCTTAGCATGGATGTATTTCTGGCCGGAACCAGCTAAAACCACTTCCTTGTTGGGAATTGTTCGCACCGCGGTTTCGTCTATATTAAAAACCGCGGTTTTGTCTATATTAAAGACCTGACGATTAACATTATTTTTTTATATTCAAACAGTAAATCATAGCATACTGCGTTGCTATTAAAGTTTTTTGAAAGCATATAATTCCACAAAAAATAGGATAACATATTGATTAGAATTTTCCTGTCAAGTAGCTATAATTTAATGTTTTGTTTCAAGTGAACGGAATTAGCGGCTGATTGGAATAAGGGAACATCACGGTAGTCTTTTGAGAAATTTCAACCGCTGCCATAATACCTACCTTTGCACCCCTTCGGAAGGTCAATTGCATCAGATTCAAGTGTTACATGTCTCAATGCAACAAACTTCACTTTATCGTTTCCTCTGATTACAACAAACCGCCGTCCGTAGGCGACCGTAGTTTCTCTTATCATTCCAATACCTCTTATTGATATCAATCGCTTAGAGCATATAAAGCCGCCCTCTGTAGTGGCCCTACTCGTCAGTAAGTATTCATCCATAAGCCCCATCAAAATGAAAGCCGCACTACTTTTAATCTGCTGTTCAGCCTTCGTTTCCACGGCCTACGGAGGAACATACCCACGGAGCGCCCTAGCCCGGCCGGGTGATGGTCCACATCTCACATTAACCGAAGGGCTGTTCCAAGAGCTGAAAAAAGTCCTGGATTATATCGCCACGGCTGGACTGGATGCTCTTCACAGCTTAAGAAATGATGTGCAGCGTCTGCTGGAAGATGCTGCCAAAAAAGCGGAAGAGTTGTTGCAGCTGGCCAATGGCAGTATTGACGACTATCTACAGGAGGCGAAACAGAACCTAACTGCCTACGGAGATCAAGTAGCGGAATGTGTGGCTCCCGCAGTAGCTAAATTAGAAAAAGTCGCAGCACATTCCTATGAAAACTCGAAAAAATGCTACGATGACCTCAAGGCACGCGCCAAAATTCTGGGCGATAATGTGAATGAGCACGTGGCATTTGAGGTTTCAAAAGTAGAAGAAATTCAACAGATTGCGGCGAACTGTGTCGCTGATAATCCCAAGCTGGTTGATCAGGTGAACTGCGTTCTGAATCATGTGAGTAGATAACGGTAAACAGAAATTCTTCCAGGAAAGTGTAATGCTGATTGTGTTTTATTCACTTCAAATAGTTTGACGAAACTACAGCTATCGTGCAGGAGATGATAAGCGATGTGGGGAAATTGTTGGCTGAAACAACCCGGGAAGTGGTGTCGTTGACAAATGATACTAGAGGTTGTCTGCTGGATGTGGTGCGAATGTCGCGGAATGAAGTGGATAAAGTTCTGTCGGAAGTGTACGAGTGCTTGCATGGACAAAATACGGTGCCAATGATTTGATGAGCTAAGCCGTAGACGTTTAGATATGATTCAAGTTATAATAAATCACATGGTACATGTTAATCCTCCATTGTCTATAGTTTTTTTTATAATCATTTATTTGTACAGGCTCAATCGAATTAACTTTACAGAGCCAAATTTTCATATTTTTATACATCATTTATCTTAAAACTAAGGTTAGGAGGAAAGAACCGATTACTCGCGGCCGTCTCGAGGTTAATAGGAATTACAAATTACGGATGGGAAAGAGGGTGGGAATTTAAAGTATGGTTTACATAACACAATAAATTTAAATTCTAAATTATCTGAACACTTATAACTATACAATTTATGGTTTTCTTTTGACTTGAACATTTCTTGAAAAAGAAAAAAAAACACACACACACATACACATAAAAAAAAAAATCTCAGTCATGTCGCCAAAGATTTTCAAAAATTATGCACCAATCCATCGAAAGTATTTCTACGCATTAACTTCAATCAAGGACAATGTTGATGATGGTCCACGTAATATTGAAAAGTTCATGAATCTAACGCCTTGTTTTAAAAAGTATATTCGACTCTTCAAGCAAATTTTTTCTACATGAATTCTTCTGTCTGGGAAATATAAAAAAACATATGAGTATAAGACCTGATTGACGACCTAGAACATCCTGAATATGACCTTGAAAAAAATAAATGCCTTATTTATAGTCTAAAGCATTGTTTTAGAATATGGTACATATGCATACGTATTATTAAATTTTTGGTGATAAACGTAAAATATGTTTGCATCTTTCTGGGATTATAGGTCATCCAAAATGAACTGGAGTTCAAAACTTCAGATCTACAGTTCTAACAATAGTTTTGAGGGCTATATAAGATTATGATTTCAAACATATTGAATGAACCTGTTGGAAGGTCAATAGTCATTATTTGATAACTTTGTGATAATTTAACGGGTGTCCACTAAAAAATGAGAATGATTTCAATACTTTTCCATCAGAACAAAAACGGCCGCATAGAAATGTCACTTTAGATGAATGAATCGTTGCACTCTCCAGAAAATTTTCATACACTCTTATTTCACTCTAACATGTTCAGTCGTGTTCAGCATACCGTCGAAACAGGAAGAACTGCGCGCGCGCGTTGTACAATTCTTTCAAGCGAACGAAGATCATGGAAAAAAATACACGGTGGACCATTTTTGTCGTGAAAAAGTTCCGGTATCCACCGTATACCGTATCCTGGCATGCATGAGAGTAACCCGGAAGAAAGGTTGCGGCCGTCCAGCGAAAATAATGAATGAGAAAACGCTCCGCTCGCTGCGCAGCATGTTCAACAACAAGGATTCGGTAAGTCAACGGGAAGCAGCCCGAAAGTTCCATTGTTCGAAGTCACTCATCTGCAAGACGCTAAAGAAAGAAGGAATAGTGTGTAGAAAGAAAACCAGATCCCCAGAGTACACAGATGAGCAGATTCAAACCATGAATCCCAATGCCGCTGGATGACTCGGAATTACGGCGGAAAATCTTTCGTTCTGGACGACGAAAGCTACTTTCCTCTTTCGAAGTCTCAGATACCGGGAAACGACCGATTCTACACTAAGGACAAATCTACTACACCTCCAAAAGTAATGTATAAGTTCAAGCACAAATTTGAATCGAAGGTTATGTTATACATCGTAATATCCGATAAGGGTATTTCGAAGCCGTGGTTCAAACCAAGCGGTTTGGCCATCAACCAGGAGGTGTACCAAAGAGAGTGTTTGCAGAAAATACTCATCCCATTTCTTAAACAACATCACTCGGATGGCAAATACGTGTTTTGGCCGGACAAGGCATCATCGCACTACGCAAAAAAAAAACGCTAACGTTTTTGGAGAGCCAAAATATACCATATGTCCCAAAAGACCGGAATCCGACAAATTTGCCACAGTGCCGTCCAATCGAGGATTTCTTCGGTCTTTTGAGCTCCATGGTATACAAGGATAATTGGAAGGCCAAGAACACCAAGCAACTTACCAGCAGGATCAAAAGCTGCATCTGAAAAATCGATGTGGCTGCCGTCCAACAGTCATGTTCCAGCATAACGACTAAGCTGCGCCACTGTTGAGACCACGGACCATATGACAATATTCACTAAACTTAGTTTGAAGATTTAAGTTGACCCTTTTAATAAAATAAATCAGTTTGAACAAAACTTCACTGGTATTTTTTTCCTGACCCATTCTTTTCGTTCTCATTATTTAGTGGACACCCGTTAGAAAGCGACGTTCGCTGATCACCATGTGGCACCAAGAGTGGACAGTAATGTTCGCTAGAATGAAAGATACGAAGAGAAAGTGTTGAAAGTTTCGTCAGTGTACGGTAGGTTGAAAATTAAATTGAATTGAAAATTGAGAAAAATAGACATGGGTAAAGTAGTACTAGTAGTAGGACATTACCTTTGCGTAGCATCCCACTGTGGGTTAGGTCAAGGCACGGACGAATCCGCCACCTCAACAGGCAAAAGTAACGTGTTGGATCGTGCTTAGGTACCACTGATAGCTTGTGATAGTTTCTAGCGGTAGTGTTTACAAGCGGTAGTGTTCTGTTTTGATATGTACATAGGAGAGGAACCCTTTCCTTTTGGATTTGTTTTTATACTCAACGGCTGATATTAATCATACATATGGTACATGAGCGCGATCCAACACGAACCCTCACATACATCATGAAGCTTAATGCTTAGACAATGTATTATAGCAATGATAACCACAGTGGAACTGACTCTTAGCTTCGAATATTGCAGAATCCCTTCTGAGCCATTGCCGCACGTCAAGCCGACCAGTTAAGTGCACGGGATTTGCTTGATTAGCTCGAGTTTTGCAGAAATTTCTGTTTCATTTGTATGAGAGCCCCTCCCCTTTCAGTTTACTTCGTAGAACTGTCGCCATTCATCAACCCAACTTGAAGGCTTCCTAGCCCCCCCTCCTTCTTCGACGAAGAGTTCCCGGGGTTGGAAAATCTTCCGTAATCGATGCAATCCGGGCAGGTGTCAGAGAGTTTCCCAGCGCAGGAAGTTCTCCTGAAAATCGACCGTTGGCCATGGTGCGGTAAAACTGTTCGTTCGTTCGGTTAAACTGTCTCTTGAAAACCCCGTTTTTATGACCACACGTGACATGTAAAAATTACCCTGTTTCTTCATAGCGCTTCGACCGAGACGTCACCAGGAATATAAAGATATTACCAATTGAAGTATATAGTTGACAGAAGGCACGATATGCTTCTAGAGATGCTTATTTTTCCAAATCCTTAAATCGTTGTTTAAGGTAGAGAATGCTCTTTAGGACGTTCAACTTGCTTGTTGCAAATATCAGATCCAGTAGTAAAATTGTTCGTAGAATGTAGTTGCACAAATTGAAAGGTTACGAAAAACAAACAGCCTGCGTTGGGCATCGAATGTACTGAAAATTAATTTTCGTTGTTATTACGAAATCCAAGGTATTTAGAACTAACAAATATATTCGTTGTTTTCTGCTAAGAAACTGATTTGTACTTCGTAAGATGCTACCTACTTATTTAATGCCACACATGCAATTGTCAAAAGCACTAAGCATTTGTTGACTCAGAAAGAGCATTCGTACATTGTACGAAAACAACACCATGAGCTACAAGTAATTTGTTACCAAAAAAAAAAAGAAACCTCTCTCTGGTGGTTGCATGAACGACTGACAGATCTACTTTATCGGCTCAAAATATAATTGAAAAAAAAAAACGAAAAGGTGAGATATGTCAGTGACATATCTGCAAAGTCGACGTAGGACTGTTTGTTGATGTGGAGGAATTGTAATAGAATTAATAAATATCTACTATATTTTGTTCGGTCTAAAGACTCATCAAACCATCTGTTATTAAATTTAGTTTTCCACGAAAATTAATATAGTCAACTCTTTATAACTCTTGAAGTGGCCCTAAAAAGAGCCGTTTGGTATTCAGTTATTCGCTGTTCCTGTGATCCGAGTAGATCCGGTAATTGTCGAGTACCAGATGATGATTTGGTAGACAGTCGAATGGGTGGTCGTTGTTGTTGGTTCTGTTCCATGGAAGAAAAGCATATAATATTAGTCTTTAGGTGTTTTAGGAGCGTTAATACTGTGTATGAAAATCTTGAATTCAACTCTTTAGAACTCCTTAAGTGGCCCTGAAAAGGGCCGTTTGGTATTTTGTCGTTTGTTGTTTATGGTCCGAGTAGTACAGACAATGGTCCAGTGCTAGGTGATGGTTGGTTGTCGAATGGGTAGATGTTGTCATTCCAGTTCATGTTCCACAATATCGGCTACCTGTTGATTTAATGGTTCGGGTGCTTCGAATGCGAGTACAGACAACATAGGTCTATGATACGAAAAATATGAACAATAACGTCTGCACTCTACGCCGATATTTTTAACAAACGTTAAATCTATACAAGAACCACCAAGTGTGGTTGCTTCATTCCGAAGGTTTGCTAAAGTAAATTTTAAATGTGTTTGCATAAAATCTAGAAAATCTATGTTTTCATGTTTGGAAACGTCAATGTTAAAGTCTCCGGTCAACACAACTGGCGTATCTTGCGCAGCATACCTGAACAACTTGCGAATCAAGAACAATTTTAAATTCTTGGTAGTTGTTCCTGGTGAAATGTACACCACAACCAGCAGAACTTCAGTGTCCATATATTAGCTGCACAAACCTCCCCGACGTTATCGACAACGCTGAACATCTCGTCATGATGTTCACTGAGCTGTTGGATCATGTGGGTAGCAGCCATAGTGATAGCCTTGTCCTGCTGACATATTGCTACACCACCTGCTCTTAAGTTGCAGCGTTTGAACTGAACGATGCAGTGGTAGCCTTCAATATCGACTAAGGAGTCATTGTCTAGCCAAGTCTCACTCAGTGCGAGGAATTCCACGCTTGTCAAAATCCGATCTGAGGCGATATCCATCACGTGAGCGTTCAAACTTTGAACATTGATGCTCATCAACGTGGTGGCAGAACCCTTGCTTTCCAAAACTTGGTATAGTTTATCCCCAAGTGTTTGTAATCGATGGTTTTCTAGACGCTGCAGCTCGTTCCTGAGGTCTACCATCTTAGGTGAGTTGCTACCTTTAGCATGATGGAACTTAAAGGCATTGGTTGGGTTTGTTAAATACAGCCCCTGGATTGACTGAACACGTGACAATCCAACATTCACTAACTGCTGATCCTTGCTTTTATTGGAGTCATATACAATCTCCGGGAAAGTGCCACCTTACGACTTATGAACAGTTAACGCACAGGCGCTGACCACCGAAAACTGTATCCGCTTGCATTTAATGATGCCACTCAACTTTATACTAGCCGAGCGTTTGGAGATGGGAGTCCAATCCTCTTGTAGGATTCCAGGTCTGGCGGCAGCTTAACCTCAATGCAGCACTATCGCCGCATCTCGAACTTAAACCACAAACTTTACGATCTGCTGCCCAGAATCGTTGTCCGTTCAGGTATTTCAGCCGTCGATCGCGCCATTCACTACACCATCTTCGACATCATTTTCATTACTCGGTTAGCTCATAAGATATTAATAAAACGAACTCTTTAATTAGGCAAAATGTTTTGTTCGCCCTGAAAAGGGCGGGTTTTATTAATTGTCGGGGGAACGCGATCGAAATTTGTTTCTCGGTCTGAAATGGCCTGAGGCTGGTCGTGGCAGCCTGGTATGGCCTAAATATTTGACAGGAATCCAAAATAGGTACTGCCGTTGTCAGCTGCTGCTGGTTACCGAGAGCTGCTGCTGCCAAAGCTTCGTGCTGCCACGACCAACTGGGCACTGCTGGGTACTGCTAGGTGCTATGGTACCGCCAGCTGCTGCTGGGTACCCAGAGCTGCTGCTGCAACAGCTGGGTACTGCCTAGCCGGGTGCTGCCTAGCGGGATATTGCCATCCCCAACTTCTCCCACCGGGAGATCCGCGCAGCTCCAATTCTGCCGAAGGAATGAGGCATTAGTTCAAAAATGGGTCTTTTATAAGGTCCCAGCTACTCGCTGATCTCGTTGTCCGCTCTGCTGTTTGCTGATTGGTTAATACGCTCCACGTATCACGTGATGTGGTATTTTGGCGCGAGTGTGATATTCTTCATTTCCCGCTCATTTCTTCTACTGGTGATTCATATCGAAATGAATATGAAAACAATTTATATGTATATATGATAATTAATATGTATTCTTCTCTACAATCAATTAAACAAACTCTTTAGTTGAGAAAATCGTGTTGAAAGGGACCCTTTTTATTAATTGTTGGGGAGAGGGGGGGGGGGGGTCTTCTCGAGTAGCAAGATGGCCTGAATTTTCTCCGGCCTCTTGGAGTAACGTCATGTTGAAGTAATGCCATGTAGTGAAAATGTCGATTAGCTCAAGATAAAATATTAATTTAACAAACTCTCTTATTGGAAAAATTGTTTTGGTCGCCCAGAAAGAACAGGTTGTATTAATTATCGGGGGGAACATAGGGATCAAATTGGCTTCTCGGTCTTCTCAAGTAGCAGGGTGGCCTGAATGATTGGCGGGTAATCACCCTGTGAAATTGTCAGAACAGAGAAAATCGGGATTTACATATAGATAAGCAGCATCAGCTTCGGCCACTTTATCCGCTCTTGAAGTAACGCGAAGTAACATTACAACCATGCGTTGTAATGAAAATGTCGATTATCTCATGATAAAATAATATTTTAACAAACTCTTTAATTGGTAACATTGTTTTGTTCGCCCTGAAAAGGACGGGTTTTTATTTAATTGTCGCGGGGCAACATGGTACACGTTCGAAATGTGCTTCTCGGTCTTCTCAAGTAGCAAGATGGCCTGAATTTTCTCCTGGCTCTTGAAGTAACGACATGAAGTGAAAATGTCGATTTGCAAATTGTTTTGTTCGCCCTGAAAAGGATCAATTGTCGGGGGAACGCGATCGAAATTTGTATGTATGGCCTGAATATTTGAGAGGAATCCACTGTATCAGCTGCTTTTTAAGTCACGGCCACTTGGTTTAGGGGGATGGATGTGGGTCGAGACTTCATTCGTGTCATGTCGAATCATTATTCTTTGAACGCTCATTTATACCGGGTTGGGCTGAGCGACAGTAATTTCTGTGAATGTGGACAAGGCTATCAGGACGCAGATCACGTTATTTGGTCTTGTGCTGAACATCGTGGAGTCAGATCGGGGCTCTATGATTCCCTTCGGGCTCGAGGTAGACAACCCAATGTGCCAATTCGAGATATTTTTTCTGTACGTGATTTGGAGTACATGAAACTCATTTAAGTGTTTTTGACTAACATTAGCTTAAAATTGTAGTTAGTTTAACCTGTATGTTTAGTGTTTTTTTCTGTGCATCTTTCTTTTTCTTTTTCAAAAAATGTTCAAGTCAAAAGAAAACCATAAGTTGTATAGTTATGTGTTTCAATAATTTAGAATTTAAATTTAATGTGTTATGTGAACCATACTTTAAATTTCCACCCTCTTTCCCATCCGTAATTTGTAATTCCTATTAACCTCGAGACGGCCGCGAGTAATCGGTTTTATCCCCCTAACTTTAGTTTTAAGATAAATGATGTATAAAAAACATGAAAATGCTGCTGCTGCAACAGCTGGGTACTGCCTAGCCGGGTGCTGCCTAGCGGGATATTGCCATCGCCAACTTCTCCCACCGGGAGATCCACGCAGCTCCAATGCTGCCGAACGAATGAGGCATTTGTTCGGAAATGTGCCTTTTATCATGGCATCGGGTACCATTGCATGAACAAAAGGGGGTATCAACTGAAGCAATGTGAATCACATTCATTAAAAGGGGAGGGGAATCTGATGTTTCGCCAAACACTAGCGTGAAACAGAATCTACCTCTCGAGAACAAAGAATAAGAAGAAGAAGACGATGGGAGACGTCTCTTGCTTAGATTTGAAAACTGTGCTAGGAAATTTGGTTAAGTTACTCTGCGAATCGAAATTATAAGACATCACCTTACATTTACGTTATTTTTAATAAGTTAATGTTAAAAATCAATTAACTTGATTACTAAAACTGATACGTAGAATTATTTCCAATCGATTGGTGCAAACGATATAAAAATCGTTTATGCAATGACTTAGTTATTATCGCTCAAAATATCCAAAACGACCCGTAACGCGGTCGATTTCAGAAATTTTAGAACGGCGCCCCAGTATAGAAATGAAAGACGTAGTCCTACGTCAAAAAAGCGCAACCACGAGGAGTTATCCAGCGTTTTATTTTTTAAATGTTTCTGATGTTGGGTTCGATCCCTTATTTTTAGGGAGCGCTGTTATTGAGTCCGTGGTTGGTCTTACTAAACTTGGTTATTGTGCATGAGGTTCTAACTCTCGACAGCGCTTTCATTTCTTTTTTGGGATAAATTAATGATTCCCGCCATCCCAGCAGCAACAATAACATATATGAGTATGATCGCAGAGAAGCAGCGATTGGCTGGTCTTCAAGAAATTCATATTGTGTAAATTGTACAAAAATGGTGTAATGATAGCATTTTGTTGGACGACAAGCAACATGAATGTTTAATACAATGTACGAGACATTTGTTCTATGTACAAAATCCATGTTTACAAAACGAGTGAAAGCTAATTAACGAAAATAAATTTTCAGTGTATGGACGGTTGTGTCGAAGCTTTGTTGCGCATTATTTTGTTATGGGACATATCGTGTTTTGTATTGCTTCGGTTACCCATTGTTCGGTGGCGCGAATAATCGAATGAGCACAGAAAAAATATCTGGTTTCCCGGTGAGATGTGGTGGTTTGCCGGGTGTGGTGAGTCGGTGATAGGGATCATAATTATCTGTGAGCCATGTTTTTTGTTCTTCATTCTCGCCGTTCCACCTTATCTTGTGACGAGTAAACCACTATTCCATTAGGGGCTATTCATAAACCACGTAGACTTTTCTGAAGGGAGAGGGGGTTTGACCAAAGTCTACGGTCCATACAAAAATTTAAAAAAATCTATGGAGGTACGTTTACGAGGGGTGAGTGAAGGTCTGAGATTTTCAGAAATGAGTTTACGTTGCCTATGAACAGCCCTTTTTGTGAGTGGCTCCAACAGCATCCATACTGGTGGAATAAATCGATCCACATTGGCTCTCAGTTTCAACACACGACACAACAATAATTGACGAACCTACCGATCAAAGAGTATTTTTAGAAGTAATATAATATTTTTTTAAATTCTACTCTTTCTATACACTACACCCAACAACAACAATTGTCAACCTACCGATCATGTGAGAATTTATTTTTTTAAGATACCTAAACGATGAACTATCATCTGACAGGTACAACACAAAACAGACGCATTTCTTAGGTATAACGAACAAAAACAACATACACATCTTTGGTAGACAAAAATCTATTACAAATACTAGACCTACTGCGATGTTTTCTTCCAAACGAGCACTCGACACTGAAGAAGTCTGTAAGTCGCAAACGAAATAGGTCTATCTGTCAAACGATAAGCTTTCTGTAATGAAATTTAACGGAATTCGCTCGCGCTTACTAATGGTAGTGTCAAAAAAGTGGTTCAGTTTTTTTTTCATTAATTAATCAATTGATTTAAATTTCCCTAGTTTTTCCATTATAAACGTTCTACTAATACGCCCGTAAAAGTGTTTAAAAAAAGTCAAGTCTCAATATGAATTACCTTTTATTCCCAATGAAAATCAACCATCAACCTTTGTGGGTGGCCTTAATAGCATTCATACTGTTGGTTTAAATCGGTTAAAATCGGTAATGGGTTCTAATATTTGAATATTTCACTAGACAGCTTATCGTTTACCAAAATGAACCCTTATGCCACCTACTCCTGTTGTCCAACATTACAGTGACTTCTCGTGGAGGTGTAGAGGTTTTTTTTCGCTTTCAATAAAGCGAGTATCACGTCAACACATTCCTACCCTCTCCTTCTCTGAACTGTATTCGGGCGAGGCAGGTGCCGATATTGCCCTAATTTGAGTTTACCAGTGTTTACACATTGAGGTTGTTTGCTATTCCCAAGCATCCTCTGTTGGCTCTCTGTGTAGCTACAGCAGATCTGGCAAAAACGAATTAGTAACCTCTGGCGCTCAACCATGCTCACGCTCATGCTCAATTAAGAGAATGTCGAAGAAGATAATGAATAAATTCAGATTTATAGCTCTGGATGAACAAAGCTTCAGTGATCGATAGGTAAACGAGTTCATACTTTAAACGAAACGGATTGAAACAGTTATGGATATACGGCTTAAATCAAAAACATACAATCTACAGAATGACTAAAGGGTGTTCACAGTTAAATTGCATCACTTTAAACTCGTCCTCAAGAACAAGTCTCTCAACCGATTGTCATGAAATATTTAGGGATTAAAATGCAATGTATAATCTTGGTTTAGGTATTTCTATTTCACTGTATTTCTTTTCAAAATCCAAAAACCCGAACTTTATCTTAATACCACGCATAAGATTTTATACAACGCTTGAGCCAACATTTTTTTTCAGCTTTGAGCCATGACTACAACATTTCCTGTTGACAACTTTAGGATGCTTACGAAGTTCATGCTTTATTATAGCCCAATATTTTTTCAATTGGCCGCAACTCTGGGGAGTTTGGGGGATTAAGATACTTCGGCACGAATTTGACACCATCCGTCTTGTACCACTCCAAAACATCCTTGGAGTAGTGACAAGAGGCTAGGTCCGTTTAAAAAATTGTAGGAACGTTGTGTGTTTGAGAAACGGAAGCAGTTATTTTTTCAGACATTCATTCATGTATACTTGACCATTTACAGTTGAAGTAGTCACGAAGGGCTTGCTCCGTTTACCACACGAATAAATCCCCTGCCAAATCATGAATTTTTTGGGAAACTTTTACACTTGCTGTTTCCTGAGAGACTCTGGAACAGCGAACTTGTCTTTCGTAGTTACATACTGATTGCCGGGAATTTGTTTAAAGTCCGCTTTTACGTTTCATCGTCCATGATGTAGCAGTGTGGTTTCGTTAACATTTGTGTGTACACCTTACGCGCACGTGTTTTAGCTGTCCTTTTCTGTTTTTTATTGCGGTTTGGAGCTTCTGAACTTTGAATGAACGGAGCCCGGCTCGTTTCTTGGCTTTCTGCACGAAACTTTTGGTCAAGTTCAGCTTTTTTGCAACATCGTGAATGGAACAGTTGGGTATGCGTTTAAAGGCAGCAACGACTCGCTTGTGATCCTTCACACCGTACAGAACACTTTTTCTACAACTCACCTTCTTCCGATCGATAGTTAAACGCTTCCCAAAACGTTTTATTACACAACATCTTTCCGATGGCACCTTTGACTCAATTTTCGAAACTTCGACGCATTTCACAGTGAAACTCACGCAGTAAACAATATACGCTGAGGACATCTCACCCAAAATTTCGCTGAAATCAACCCAAAGGGCGAAATATTACAGCTTAAAGGGCGATACGGTCAAAATTTGGTCAATATCAACTTGACGTATTTCTTTCAATTTTGCATTTAAAAAACCTGAACACCCCTCATTTTGAAGGTGTGTGTGTAGAATGTTGCTCCTATTTTGATTTTGGAATTCACTCTTCAGTTGTCAAAATGCCGTCCAAGCAAGAAGAGCAGCGTATCAAAATTTTGCTCGCGCATCGCGAAAATCCGAGCTACTCGCACGCAAAGTTGGCAAAACCGCTAAAAGTTGCCAAATCAACCGTTACAAATGTAATTAAAGTGTTTGGGGAACGTTTGTCGACAGCCAGGAAGTCTGGATCGGGGAAATCGAAAACCGGAAGCCGCTGAGACGACAAAGAGAGTTGCCGGTAGTTTCAAGCGAAACCTAACCTATCTCTCCGAGATGCCGCAAATAAGCTGGGTGTATCGTCTACAACCGTGCATCGAGCCAAAAAACGAGCCGGACTATCGACTTACAAGAAGGTAGTGACTCCAAATCGCGATGATAAACAAAATACGACGGCCAAAGCGCGATCCCGGAGGCTGTACACGACGATGCTGACGAAATTTGACTGCGTGGTAATGGCCGACGAAACCTACGTCAAAGCCGACTACAAGCAGCTTCCGGGACAGGAGTTTTATACGGCAAAAGGAAGGGGAAAGGTAGCAGATATTTTCGAGCACACGAAACTGTCAAAGTTCGCAAAGAAATATCTGGTTTGGCAAGCCATCTGTACCTGTGGCTTGAAAAGCAGCATTTGCATAGCTTCCGGGACTGTCAACCAAGAAATTTACGTGAAAGAGTGTTTGAATAAACGTCTGCTGCCTTTCCTGAAGAAACACGGTTGTTCCGTACTGTTTTGGCCGGATTTGGCATCTTGCCATTACGGTAAAAAGGCCATGGATTGGTACGCCGCCAACAACGTGCAGGTGGTTCCCAAGGACAAGAACCCTCCCAACACGCCAGAGCTCCGCCCAATTGAGAAATACTGAACTATTGCCAAGCGGAACCTAAAGAAGACCAAAAACACTGCTAAGGACGAGCAGCAGTTCAAGGCAAACTGGCTTTCTGCGGCGAAGAAGGTGGACAAGGTGGCTGTACAAAATCTGATGGCAGGGGTCAAGCGTAAGGCCCGGCAATTTGGATTTGGAAAAGCGGAAGCCTAACTGAATATTTTTCCTGAATTTTATACTAATTGAACTAGAAAAAGAAATTTAATTTGATTTTTTAAATAAAAGATTTCACCGATTTACACGCGTTTTCCCTTGACCAAATTTTGACCGTATCACCCTTTATTGAAAGTAATTTGCAATTGATTCAAGGGTGGACACCCTTTTCTAGAAAACCGGCTTCTAATATACACAGAAAAAAATAATTAATTTTAACAAGCGCGTAAAATTTGCCCTAGCTTAATTCCAAGCCAAAGGAGGCGTAAAAAACGCAATTGGTTGTAGTCTTTGATAAGCCATACAACAATGTTTGCAATATTTCATACAACATGCTTGATTCAGGCTTTATCTGGCTTAAATTGATATAAAATATCCCATTATTTTCTGCCAAATATAGCATTCCCTTTATGTGCATTAGATAACGCAGAAAATTCAATGTTTCTTTTTATCTGTGCAGTCAAAGTGCCGGGTATAATAGGTGATTTTCGATATTTCTTAGACGTGTTTTAGTGTGTATGTAAGTTATTATGTCAGCTGATTTTAATAACAAATTTTGGTTAGCGAATATGATTGCTTTTTATCAACCTCATGCAAGTGGCCCAGTGACAATCATTTCATAATAGACGGATCAAAAGGAAGGTCAAAACCAGTTATTCGATACAAACAGATTCGACGGAAGTGGAAACATTGCAGCGAGTTATCCGGATTATGACAATTATTTGAATTTCCAGCCCGAATAATAATATGTCTAGTGTATCGATACGATTAAGAACTCTCCCAAACTCACGTGGAAAATCTCGAAAAATCGCCCAGAAGGCAACCGACAGCTCTTCAAGCGTCGCCGGTATGAACTTATCAAACGGCACAAGGTCAAGCATCGATTATGAAAATTGCAATCACATCGGTATATTTTTCACAAAATAACACATTCTAGCATACATATGTTATTTTCTGCTGATCTAGAAGTCTCCCCCGTTATGAACCATAAAGAAATAATGAAAAAAGGTTTTTAAACACAATATCCCTACTTATGAAAATTACATGCTTCACGACGAATTTCATCAATTTGATCGTCTGCGGTTCGGTGAGTTTTTATATAAAAACAAATGCGAAGTTTTGAACATGTCCCAAGTAACAAATTCAATTTTAAGGTACACTTGATGAAGTTTTCAAGACTCATTTGATAAAACCACGCATAAAACTAGATATTCTACATAACATCGATGAAACTGCCATAAAACCCTCTTAAGTTCGAAAAGGCCCATACTACAGGAAGTTCTCAAGACTATTTCCCAAGGTTCGCTTAAACTATGATAAAACTACCACAAGTTTTGATAGTTTTATGATTTCCCTCTTTAAGAACACTTCCAGTCCGTCACAAATATGCTTCGAAGAATCCATTTTTTGATTCATTCTGCTGAATGGGGATTGTTTTTTGTTTATGGTTGAGTGGAAGCTACTACATTTCTCTTCCAAAGTGGATACGTATGTAAATTAATTGTTTAATTGACCATAAATGCATCTGTTTTTTGCCTGCAATTGATGAATTTTTCATACGACATTCAGTTTATTGGTGTTTTATAACATAAAAGTTCGAAAATTGTAATGCGCCTCTAAATTATTGCTACAACATTGACTTATTTAAAAAAAAAATAGTTGAAAATTCAACTATTAGGTGACAAGGCTGAAAAATTGTTAGATCTTGAATAAATTGTGTCTACAATCCATTTTATGTTTCAAAATGTATTTTAAACAGCATTGTTTGTTCGTACCATTGGAAAAATGAGAGTTTTGTTGCAAAACCTATGAAAATGGCTACCGTTCTGAGGGAATCCAGAATAGCCACGCTCGCCATTTTTCCAATGGTTTTATATAAAACTACAATAAAACGCAAATAAAACCTATATTTCTTGCACAAGACTAACAAGATTTTTTGAGGAGCGCGATAAGTTCATTTTTATTTGTTCTATACTCGAAAAAGATGAATTACGCTTGAACAAAACTTGTTTGAATTGCTCAAGGTAAACAAGTCTTTCGTAAGATAGCCATAACATCAGTGTGAAGAAGGCACATCATAAACAAAGAAAATGTGAACGAGCAAATCAAAAGAGCTTATGCATAATTGTTGTTCTTCGTCATAATTACAGATTTTTATTTACTGTTTTTTATCACCAGCGTAAGTCGATAAAAAACAAAAAAAACTCTTACTTGAATATGCTAACAATGGTTTTGGGAAGAATAACAGATAATAATATTGCCTCGATGACGGAAACATCAGTTGAGCGAAAAATGCTTTTTCCTCTTGATCTATATGCTAAACCTAACGTCGGAAGAAGTGCGCTGTGTAGTGGATCACTGAGCGATTCCAGCGCACTACTTCCAACTTAAGATTTAACGTATAGATCATGGGAAAAATTGATTTTCGCTTATATGATATACCAATCTTTACTAGCAAATAGTATAAATATTGTGTAGCCTATTGGGAACTGAAATGCACGACTCAGGAGAATTTAAAATTAACATAACATTTTACTATCGTAGTAAACGTTAAACCTTAAGTCGAAAGTACTGCGCTGTATTTCCACGGTGGTGCGCCATATGACGCACTACCTGGGACGTTAGGTTTAACTTGCATAACATCAATTATCTTGAGTTATGATTCTCGGTTTTCAACTGGCGTCACATTACACCATTTAATTTGATTCGTTACAAAAAATAGCACGCATAACGCACTGACCCTTAAGTTAGTTAGTCTCAGGAGGCTGCGAATCCAATGGAATCTAGCGATGGTCAAAATTGTCGTAGGTGGCTGAGATGAAGGATTATTCAATATATTGGATAGGTTTTTATTGAATTTCCGCTTGAACGATCCATTATTTTATAATTTCTTTCACCTATGGGCGTCCATTGTCCAGTTTGTTTATTTTTCACATAATGTTCTTTCTCAAGAGTATGTGCTCTTATTTGAAATCAGATGGTTCTAAGAGCGTTTTATGGCAGCATTTTCAAGATACATTCATCTTAAAGAAGAATGTGATAAAGCTTTCTGAAATTTTTTATCAGGTTTTATGAAAGTTGCGAAACGGTGTCTTGAGAGGGGATTCAAGTATCTCATAAAATTACTTATAAGGTGAGTAACACTTATAAATGATGTAGTTTTATGGATGTTTCTTCAAGTGTTCTTTAATCACTCTTGAAAACTGTAAATCAATTAACCTTAACCTTAACATGGAAAATGCCATGATAAAACCAGATGATCTCCATAATGCTTTGATTAAACTACCATAAAACATGATTAAAACCAATTTGCATTTGAATTGTTACTTGGGATGTTTGCTAGAATGAAAGATATAAAGAGAGAAAGAGTTGAAAGTTCCGTCAGTGTACGGTAGTTTGGAAAAAGAATAGAAGCATTGAAATTGAGCGAAAGGGCATGGATAAAGATGGACAGTGCACAAACCAGGAGAAACATCGATTATGAATGTAGCAATCTCATCGGTATATTTTTCCATTTTTCCAGTTCCGGTGTACATTTATTAGTGTCCTATTTATCGTTCTATATATGTTGAATATAGATAAAATGGTGATGTGTCCAGTTTTATTGTTTGCATATATAACGATTGTTGATTAATTGACTTCATATATACGAATTAATAGTATTTTCAAGCAACAAACCGAAAGATTAATCACACATTTAGTTACAATTTTGCTCTGATCAATAACACAATTTGTTATGTTGTTGCTGTTGTGTTGTTTTTGGAAGGGCTTTAACCAATTTGCCATTCGTCTCTAACAGGTTTTATAAAAATAACACATTTTAGCATAAATTTGTCACTACTGGTTGGGAAGTCTTCCTCATTATGAACCGTAAAAAAATAATTAAAAAAAGTTTTTAAACCCAATATCCCTTTATATATAAAAACGAAAGCTGCTCGACGAAATGAATTTTTCCTTTTTTAATACATCTTTCCTTTTTTTCTTCCTTGCCTCAGCGAGTTTTAAGATGATAACAAATGCGATATTTTGAACATTTTGAAATTGATATAACGTCATATTTGACTATAAATTAGAAGAAAAATTAGTAATCTCCATTTAATTCCAACTACCTTTGCTTATCTTCGACAGATACGCGTATTTCGTCTACAATGTGCAGACTTCTTCAGTGTCTCGTACTAATAACTTGACTCAGTGGTTTTTTGCAAATTGACTTTAAATTTTAAAGTATTTTATTTTAGTTTGTAAGAATCGATTTCAAAATTTTCACAATTTTACATTATTACATTACATTATATTTTTGTAGGTTTTGTTTTTCTTAGTTATGTTGACATGTAAAATTTGTTGTTAGAAAAACATTATTTTT
Source organism: Aedes japonicus (assembly GCA_034211315.2). Classification (NCBI taxonomy): domain Eukaryota; kingdom Metazoa; phylum Arthropoda; class Insecta; order Diptera; family Culicidae; genus Aedes; species Aedes japonicus. Next base: position 24,193 of record JASCZW010003887.1, read on the forward strand.
TCCTTAAAAGTGCCCATCTCGCAATGTATAGTGAACTTTTAGACAATTATATTGCCATTATTAATAAAAGATTTGTCCAATTCTAAGGTACCGTGAATTTGGGTGAAATAGATCAGTGCTCCAAATCAATTACCAAAATGAACAGTCTAGCAGTTTGTTAAGACACCCGAAAGGAACAATATACAAAATTCGTCTATGATAGAGGCAAACTTTGTATTCAGGTGACCTTCGCCATATACAGAATGCGGGAAAGAAAACAAATACCAATATTTAACTGCTTTGAAAATATTAATTTCTGCCTCTTTGGTTCATTATTGGAATAGTTTTGTGCATATTGTTTGACGCGTACTCTGTTTAGATTGCCTGTCCGAAAGAAACATTTCAGCAGTTTCAGTACATTCAAATTTTTTCAGCGACAAAAATTTGAATCGCAGCAAAACGCTTTTTTAAATTGATTTTTAATATGTATCTGCCCCTTTCATGTGACCTGAGTGCAGCCCATCGGTACACAACATTACCGCCCGTCAAGTATGCAACCAGCATCGCTTCCCATCGATGCTATAATAATTTCGCCATAAGCTTCGCCCCATTCCCAACATGTCACCGTCACCGCCACCATAAAGGCTACTGCAGGCCCTGTCCTGTCACTGCGGCGAGCATGCACGCGCATTACACTCGATTTTCCCTGTTCATTTCCACATTTTCCTTCTTCTGAGCAATAATGAGAGTAGCGAGTGACGGTCGCCCGCGCTGCTGTAGTGCGAATTTAGACGTCGTTCGGTTCGGACTCAACTTTTGCCTATAGCTCGCTTCCATCCGTGGTGAACGGCTGGGCTGCCGCGTGGTCTCCAAATTCACGGTCACAAACACTACGCTACGGAAACGGTATTCCTTTGAAAGGGATTTCAACACACGAAACAGGGTTAAAGGGTCGGCGCCAGGACCATATGACCCGGTGAGCACGTGTTGGTGAGTGGTATGCAGGGAGTTAGGGATGAAACGGGCTGTTACTTGTTTGTGTTGGTGTTAAGTTGGCACATTTTCCGGCCGAGCTTTTCCTCTTGCACCAGAAGGTTAAACAAGTGAAAGTAGGTATTGGCTTTTTGGGAGGAACCGTGCAAATTTTTTCAGTGTTATTGAAAGTGGTTGAGTTGTTGTAATTGGAAGGTCTCTCACGAAATGTTTCTTCTGGTAAGAGTTTTGAGTGTAGTCTCAAAGTAATAAGAATGTTTGAAATATACAATCAAAAGATCAAGTGTTTGTGAATAAATATGATGCAAAAATAACTTTTCAAGGAGAGGCAAGTGTCATCCCCATTTCGAACAATCAGCCAGGATGTTCTTTGAAAGTTTACCGACCCCATCAAATTGATTGAACCGGATCAACCTGGTTACCACTGCATGTTAAAGAGAAGTCTTAGTTCAGCAATGACGAAAAAATGACAACAAGTGAATCGGTTCCTACAATGATCCATTCCGCCTGTAATGACCCCCTCCCTCGAACGGTGAAACGATGACGTCTATAATTATTTAAATTGTAATGATGACTTTTCATCGTACAGGGAAATCCAATTTCAATCTCTGCGTAAAATGAGAAAAGAAAGTAAGAGAAAAAGAAGAAGAAAAACTAAATAACAACGCCTATCTTTGAACTGGATGGGGGACGCATGGTGCGATGCGGTCACCACTACATACGCATTCTATCGGTGGTTGACACTTTGGTGTGTGATTGGACGCTGACGGTGATCTACATTTTGCGGAATCTCGCGCGGCACATTTGAGAGTGAATTGCACGAAACGTCCGACGTTAACCGAAAGAATTGAGTGGCAGAAGATACTTCGAGGCGAATTGTCACATGGTGTTAAAGGAATGTTGACATCTTTACTTGGTACTGGGTTCGAAGGCGTTCGTGAGATGTGAGATTTACTGAACAGAAGATAGTTGTAGATTATTGTTATTTTTGAGGTTATACACGGTACTGTGAAAGAGTTGAAATATAATTGATAATGTCAGGTGTAAGTATATCAACACACTGATGACAAATTGTTCTGTGTTTTCAGACCAGTGTTCAGCCCAGTAGAATTAAAATGATACTGCTAAATTGACCTAGAGTCACGTCATTTTGCCAATACAATGGAAACTGCAACCGTTTCATCAACGTGAGAAGTAATGATAAATCTAGACGACTATGAAGAATCACTTTAAGGGGGTTCTGGAAAATGATCATGATAGACTCTCGATAGGCAAAAGTGGTGGGAAAGTTGTATTAACAAGTATACCACGTGGTTGTTGTTTTTAGTAACATTTTGATGCTTTATATTTTTACTATCGAACAGTAGCCAACAACTTTATTTTAAACAGAATAAAGCATCAAGCCACATTACAAAACAATGTTGATGTGCTCCAATAATGTTTATGTGATAAGCCTTGTAACATCAGAAATTATTAAACTAGTTTCAGATTTGTCAATGCTTAGCGGTTTAAATTTTTTAATAGTTTGAACGCTTGGACGAAATATTCTAAACTCTTTTTACTTTACATTACTCTTCCTTTCAATATCCAATTCAATTAAACATAGTGTGGCCAAAAGAAGAAAAAAGTAAAATGAAAAGTTATTTTGCTTATAATATCCAAATTCGTAAATTGTCAATCTATATTTTTAAAAATGAATTTATGTCTGTCTGTCTGTCTGCCTGGCCCTTATAGACTCGGAAACTACTGAAACGATCGGCGTGAAAAAGAAAATAGAACCAAATTTGACATGCGGGGGTTTTTGAAGGAAAGTAAATTTTTCTATGGGGGCTCCCATGCAAATGAAACACAAATTTCTGCATAACTCGAGAACTTATCAAGCAAACGAAACTAAATTTGGCATGTCAGGGTTTTGGAGTCACGATTTTTGTCTATGGTTTGGTTTGAGACCCCCCCCCCCTCTCTCTCTCTCTGGAACGTGGGGCTCCCAAACAAATGAAACAGAAATTTCTGCATAACTCGGCAACTAATCAAGTAAATGGAACCAAATTTGGCGTGTATGGGTTGTTGAAGGTAATCCCAAGTAGCACAACTTGTTATTTAATGATCAAAAATTTAGTTTTAAGACATGATCTCATGTATTTTTCTAGTACACATAACTTATTTTTGGAATCTTATATGACCAAAACAGTGTGGTCACGCGATGCTTTACAGCGAGAGCAAACGTTATCCACATTTTGCTAGATGTAGTTCTCCCTGTCTGTTATTGGCAATTTGTATATCTGTTTCGCGGTAGGAGATCTCTGATAAGAGATCTGAGATAAGGGCTACTGAGAATGATCAGACTCTCACGAGCCAGCTGACCATGTAGATAGATAAATAAAATTAGTTCAAATCAGACCGCCGGGGAAAAAAATCCGTCTATCCGTTTAACCGCAAATAAAGTTTTTCTAATAAGTTCAGTGCAGTTAACGAACAGTTTTATAAAGTGTCCGAAATCGATCCGGTCCACGTGCGTGCAAAAGCACAGTGCAATAAATCGATCTATTTGAAACATATTTTAGGTCACACGATAACTTTTTACAGGTTTAGCACTAATAACACGGTCTTAGACATTATTCTAACAAAAAGGTTATAATCACGTAATTCCAAAGTAAAACAATTGCAGATACACATGAAAATAACATGCTAATTTGAGAAATGTCAAACGAACAGATGTTAACAAAAATTGAATTTGAAAATAATGTTTGTTTATGAGGAGAATATGCACAACTCATAATGGAAAAAAAATCAATCGTTTTCGGCCAAATCAATTATTTAATAAATATCAGAATTCTGACGATAGTTAACACTCAGAACGCTCACCAAAATATCATATGCGAGGCAGCTTTCATGGTGCAAATTTTGGTTTTACTCTAGCATAATTTGTGCGCCATTCTAAAGATACAAAAATGCAACAGAAAATTCTCTTATAATTCGCAATTTTGCAGCATCTCTGTTGGAATCATAACAAATCGTCATGGCGAATCAGACACGTGGTCTACACTGTCGATTAAAAGTATTTTGAAAATTTAAATAAATGTCCAGATTATAGAGCAATTTTCATTCTTACTCAAAATTTATCATCTAAACTATCGACAGAAAAAAACGCAGCTTTCGAATTTTTTGGTGATAGTTATAATCATAGTTTCAATCCGCACTAAAGTTTAGTCCATAGTTATTTCGTTAAATTTGTGAATTGTTTGCTTTTGCTTATATCTTTTAAACATAGTAAACCAAAAGAAGAAAAATTTCGCGTTTTTGACCAAAATTTCAAAAAATATGTGTGGAGGTCTTCTTCTTCTTCTTAAGCATTTCAAGCTTATTGCTTTTACAATTAGCTTATTGCATGCTCTCAACTTAGTGTTCTAAATGCACTTCCGGAGTTATTAATTGAGAGCTTTCGATGCCAGTTACCATTTTTGCATTAGTATGATTGTGTGGCAAGTATTCATACGCTATTGCCCAGGGAATCGAGAAATTTTCATTAACGAAAAATTCCTAGACCAGACCGGGAATCGAACCCAACCACCTCCAGCATGGTGTTGCTTTGTAGCTGCGCCTTTACCGACTGAGCTAAGGGAGAACCCTGCGAGGGGTCTGCGATTTTCAAAATTAGGCTACGTAGTTTATGAGCAGGCCTTTTGAAGTTGATAAGTTCCCGAGAAACATTTTAAGTTCGATTATACGTTGTTCTTTGCATCAGCAGCTTTTCTGGAATTATTTCTCCTACTCCGACTATAAAAACTCGGCTATTTGAATGACCCTGACTAAAGCTACGTCCATTTAGAATCCGGAATAATAAAATCATCTGTATCTCGGTAACGGATTGACGTACAAACAAGTTCAATACATCAAAACAAAGGTAATTTACTGTACTTGAAGAAAAAAAATATTTATAAAAATAATTTCTCTCCGTTTCTAATGAAAATTCGCAGAGAAGAAATATTCCTCACATCAAACGCTGCACACCTCCGGAGTCAACTTCCTTGGCACATTTGTTCCACATTTTGGTCATCTGAGTCACGTCCCGAGCCGTTTTTTCCATTTTTCTTAAGCTTCCGCTTCATTATTGCCCAAAATCTCTCGATGGGCCGGAACTGCGGGCAATTTGGTGGATTGGTGTTTTTATAGCTGAAATTTACGTTATTATCGAGGTACCACTGGATGACTTCCCGGCTGTAGAGGCAAATCTGGCTAAAACTTTACGGGACCTTTATGGGCTTTAATGAAAGGTAGTACGTGGTTTTTGAGGCATTCTTCCTTGTTCAGATTCGAGTCCATCGTCTTATTCGTCACGAACACTGTGGTATTTGCTCCGTAGCTGCATATCCCTTGCCAAATCATCAGTTTTTTTTGGCAAATTTGTCCATACAAGCTAACTTTTGCAGGAACATCTCCTCGTGCCATTGCCATGTAGAATTTTTGGCCAGGAATCCGTCCGAAATCCATTGTGACGTAGGTTTCATCGTCGATGAGCAGTCATCTTTGGTACTTCGACTAAACCTGCTGGTATAAATTCTGAGGTCAAGCTTTGGTGACGAAACTTTGCTTCAACGTTCTGTTTGGTTGCTTGCTGGCTCGATAAGGACGTTCGTAAACGAATTCTTCGAACGGTACTGCGAGCAGCAGTGTATTTTTGTGCGATTTCATTATCTGATAGTCCAGGGTTTGATCTGACGGTTCTCAACACCTTCTGGTTCAGCTTGCGGTCATATGAATTGTCTCTCTTTTTTTTCTTACTTTACCGTTTCAGTAAACGGAATTTACATGGGTTTGGGGTAGAATAAGAAACTTCTCTCGAACACGATACCTACCTTAAAAGCTTTACTTTCAGTATAAAACCGAAATGCTTTATAATACACGGTGTTCAATAAGTTCGAATACAAGTTTTCATCATTGCGTAGGTATGCGCCATGTACATATTCTGCATTGGTATTGGTGTCAGCTTTAGCTTCATTCATACGCTACCGAATGTGCGCGGTGTTGACATTCTGTTGAGTTGTTGTTCGTTTGTTACGCGCGATGAAAGAGTATCGGGACTTCGTAATTAAGCGTTTTTTGAACGGTGAGCGACCCGGCGATATATTCCGGCTGCTGAAATCGCATGGGGTCAAGCGGAACTTTGTCTACACGACCATCAGGCGATACCGGGAGACGTCCTCGACCAATGACCGTGCGAGATCCGGTCGGCCGCGTTCAGCGAGGACGCCACGGGTCATCAAGATCGTGAGGGAGCGAATTCGGCGCAAAAGAACCGCTCAATCTGGAAAACGGCTGCAGATCTCAACGTTTCCATTGGAACCGCTCACACCATACTCACCAAGGACCTTGGTTTCAGGCCTTACAAAAACGTAAGGTCCATGGCGTTTCGGAGGCTACCAGCAAAAAGCGGTTGGATCGAGCTAAGAGGATCCTCTCTCGGCACGCTGGTCAGGAGTTTGTTTTTCGGACGAGAAACTGTTCGTGCTGCAGCAGCCACTGATGTGCAAAATGACCGGGTGTGGGTGCCATCGAGGGACAGCATTCCTGAATCCAATATAAACATCCCTCGGTTCCAAAGTGCCGCGTCGGTGATGGTTTGGGGGGCAGTATGCAAACGTGGTAAGCTACCCTTGGTGTTTATTGAAAAAAACGTCAAAATCAACGCGGCGTACTACAAAACTGAGGTTTTGGAAAAGGTTATTGCCCCCAGTCTCCGAAGCCTCTACGGCGATGAGCACTACGTGTTCCAGCAGGACGGTGCACCAGCCCATACGGCAAATGTGGTTCAAGCCTGGTGTCGGGACAATTTAACCGACTTTCTGGACAAAACTTTGTGGCCTCCCAGCTCCCCGGACTTGAATCCTCTCGACTTTTTGTTTGTTCCTATATGATGGCGAAGCTGAACGAATACAAGGTCAGCACTTTGGATCATTTCAAGACGGTAATTCTCAAAATCTGGGACGAAATGCCCATGCAGTCCGTGCGTGCCGCCTGCGACGCGTTCGAGAAACGTTTGAAGCTCGTTAAGGAGTACAAAGGGGGTCATTCCAAGAGAAATGTTGTAAACGTTCCTTGTAAACATAGCTTTCAATAACATAAATCCAAAAAATAAAAAAACATGTTTTCATTTTTTTAACAAATTTTGAAAGTGTATCCGAACTTATTGAACACCGTGTAGACTGATTCCACGCCAAATCGGTCGGTCACCAAACTCAACGATCTTCGATTTTGATGAAACTTGGTACACGTCTTCGGTATGTTGAAAAAAAAAATCCACTGGTGTTAAGATTATTTGGATTCAAGAGTAACTTTTGAGATGGGTGTATGTTTTTTTCCAACATTTTACTTGAAAAATCGTAGTTCAAAAACCATTACATTTGAGAAAAACTTTATATGGGGAGTTGTAGAGAACTAAAAAGGCTTTGTAAAAAAAATGTACACTGAAAAAAAAAATTTTTTTCATAAAGAAAAATCGAAAATAAATACTAAAAATCAAATATAAAAAAAACATATTTTTAATATTTTTCAAATTTGTTTGTGGAAATTTGAGAAAAAAAGACACGTTTTGAAAAAAACTCTAGGATGGACGCTCTTATAATAAAAAAGTTTTCCGAAGAGCGAACTTTGGTGCATATTTCAAATTTTGGTTATTCATTATTATAAATGAAAATTAATTATACAATATGATTTTGAAGATCATTCAAAACAATAATGATAATAATCATAAATCACCTGAACGCAACCGTTTTCGAGATTTTTCGGATTTTATTTCAATAGAATGAAAAAACCTCAGAAAATTCGCTCTTTTCTTAAGTTAATCGAGATTTCCACCAGAAATGATAAATTTTCCAAGATCTTCATATTATAACGTTCATATTACTCTAATGTCCTCTTTTCTTTTGATATCAGGATGATAAGAAGACTCATTTGAAAAGAACAAGATAAATAGCACTATTGTTTTAATATTGCAATCAATATATTTATAATTGTTTTATGGCTGTATCGGTCGGGCCGCTCAGAGAATGAAGGGAGCGAATTTGCTAAAGCGATGAAAGTAACAGCGAGATAGATGTCGCAGGGGCGACAAGTGTGAAATGGACAGATGATGAAATTATGCGGAGGGTCATATAGAAGAAGCATATTAATCGAACTGCTGACTATTTTGCCAAGCTCCAACGATGTTAGAGGTCGGGTGTAGTGTGTGAAAACTACACTCCGAACAGTTCGGTGATGTAGCGATGAAAGTAACACATATTGTTTAAGGTAGGTAGACAAATAGCAGCTATAACGTATGTCAGGTATATCTTCTCATAACAAAAACAGCTAATGTACGCTGCCTGTAAACTACCAGAGATGTTTTATACCTGCATTTCCAAAGGTACCAAAGGAGCCAATATATACGCTCATACATAGTCGCATTCATCAGTAAAATCTATCTGAGTGAACTGAAAATGGAGTTTAACATGAAGAAGTGTTGTATGCCGTTTCCCACTAAACGGTGCTCAAAAAACCTTCGTAAATTAACCGAACAAAATGTCAAAAAACTCAAGTTTATGGGCAAAACACATTTGGACACTTCTTTGATGATTTGTGATAATTGTCGTTTGCATTTAAATAGAACGGAACAATCCCATGCTGCAATTTCGGAGCCTAGTGAGAAACCATCAATTACTAACATTATGGATCCACAACCATCTACATCACGGCAAGTAGACTTGTATGGTCTCGAGGAAACGCCATCGGCAATATCATTAATGTCAGTGCCATCTGATAGCAGTGTGCAAGATTATTCAAGGCGCCATAATATTGAGCTATTTAACAAGGGCGTAGCTGGAATCAACGTTTCGCCAATATCGGCTAAAAAGTTCCTGAACGTAAATTATGCCCGCAAAAAGTTCAAAGATGTTTCAAACGGCATTCGGACACATATTTTGGGGATCAAGCGGAGGAGGATGACCTGGAACAATTGAAAGTGAAAGCAGCCGAATATGACGAAATAATCGCGCAGCTAAAGGACCGGTATGCTGATCCAGAAACTTCGAGGGACGATCAAGTAAAGATACTTTCGGTTTTACCACAATCTTGGACAAATCAAAGAGTAATGGCAGAATTTGGAATAACAAACAAGTACATCGTATCACAAGCTAAATTCCTTGCAAAGCACGAAGGTGTTTAGCTGCCCCTAACGAAAGCTGGACCGAGACTAATAAATGGTATATATAAATATAAATCCAACCATAATTCATTATTTTTGTCTTATAACTTTAAGTGAAGCTTTTTCAATCGACGAGCTGTTAAGAGTAAGTAAGAGGCACATACATGTGTTTTAAAAAGGCTAAAAACACAAGAGAAACAATCGTTAGCTATTGTTGTTTTAATATCACGAGTAATTTATGAAAAGGGCGTATTTTTTGAGGTTTTGAAATTTTATTGAAAGAAAATCAGAAATATCTTGAAAACGGTTGCGTTTACGTGGTTTATCATTATGATCATTATTGTTTGTAATGATCTCCAAAACCATATTGTAACATCAAAATTTATTTATAAGAATGAATAACCAAAATTTGAAATATACACCAAAGTTCGCTATTTGAAAAACTTTTTTATTATAAGAGCGTCCATCCTAGAGTTTTTTTTTAAAACGTGTCTTTTTTCCTCAAATTTCCATACAACAAATTAAAAAAATATTAAAAATATATTTTTTTAGATATTTTATTTTTAGTAATTATTTTTGATTTTTCTTGATGAAAAAAAAAAAAAAAATTTCTGTGTATATTTTTTTAAGAAAGGCTTTTTAGTTCCCTACAATTCCCTTATATAAAGTTTTTCTCTAAATGTAATGGTTTTTGAACTACGATTTTTCAAGTAAAATGTTGGAAAAAACACATACGCCCATCTCAAAAGTTACTCTTGAACCCAAATTATCTTAACACCAGTGGAATTTTTTTTTTCCAACGTACCGAACTCATGTGCCAAGTTTCATCCAAATCAATGATGATCGGGTATGATTTTTGGGATTTCCGGCACATTCTGGATGGAATCCCTCAATACGCTTATTATAAGCTTGTTATGGCATTCATGAAGTAGGTATTCTGTTTGTCATCAATAAAAGGCAAAGGACCATGCAAGTATTGTCGTCGCCTTCTTCTTATTCTTCTTATTCTTCTTCCCCTGTGTATTCTTCTTCTTCTTCTTTTTTGTCGTCTAATTGATGAACTTTCACTTGCTCTCAACTAATGCATGAGTTTCTATATTGTGTGGCAAGTACAATAATACTGAGGCTTTGAGTCTAGATGGACGTTAAGTTTGATTTTTCCGTAGCATTTATTGTGCGCTCTTGAAAATATATACCAGTTTGTGAAGAAATTCAGTTTGCCTATGATATATGTGAATCGAAGATTCAACTAATATCTGGTAGAAAAAGATTTAATATTCTGACGTGATAGTTGAATATACCTAGATCAATTCAATCAAAAAAAATAATTAAACTGTTGTACGATTCCCAGTTAAATTGATGTTTATAAAGACTGTGCTCGAACAATATGATACACAAAAAAATGGTCACTAAAATTCAATTTTTGTCGGGTTTTTTTTAAGGACTGAACTACAATATTATGATGTAGAAGAAGATATTCGCTCATCACCATGAGGCACCAAGAGTGGACAATCGTTACTCCACACACGGAGAATACAAAACATAACAATTAGAGTGGGGCCGACTTCTTTTGATATTTTTTTACCCACTGTTTCTTCAAAGTCAGCTTGTTCTCGGATACATAGGCAGGTGCTTCTGGAGGCATTCGTCTTGCTCATTCGATTTTCCCGTTTATGGTACCCATTGTGATGTATGATTGGATCATCTCTCCATACCCAAACATACTTTTTGGCGGATTTGTCCACCTTATTTTTCCATATTTCCTCGAGATCGGCCAACGGTGATGTGGTAACGTTAAATTCCAACGCTGTCAATAGACCATTGCACCGAATGTATTAATCTCACTTTTTTGCAGTTTAGGGAGCTTGTTTATAAGTTGTTTGAATCTGAACTGCTGGAACGAAAATGTTCATGGGCTTTTTCCGGATTCTGTACGATTAGATTCAGAAAACAAAGAAAAAATTAGTAGTGGTCAGTTTTCCTGCACTTTTATTTCAATTGTAATAAATTTAAACCACAAAATCTGAAACCGATTTCACCGAAAATATTCTATGTCCACGTAAACAAGCTCCCTGTCAAAACTGCATTGATGACAACATCGTGCAATGTTCTATTGCTTTGCGGCCACCTTGATGTAGTTCTCGTCATTTATCACGACGCACCTTGGTTTCGTCAGCCACGCTCGGATCAGCTTCCTGGTGTGACTTTTCGCTACCTTGTATCGTTTGTCGTTCCGGTTTGGTACCTTTCAGACCTTGCATACGTGGAGGCCGCGACGTTTCCTTTTTTTATTCATCAAATCGCGGATCGAAAGGTTTGGTCGACGCTTGAAGAAATAATTATTCAACTCTGGGAATTGGAAATTGAACGCAGACCGTAGTTGTAATAAAACTTCCTTCATGTCTGGTGGTCAAAAACAGAACGAACAGTTCATTCTATGGATGAATCCAGGAAACGCAAAAGTGAGGTTAAACGTCATAGATGGCGCTCTTTCAAAATGGTTTTTCGAGCTGTCTAAGTAAAGTAATTGGTGATAAAAAGATAAGAAATTCAACGATTAAAACGAAACTGACCAATTACATACAGTTTGAAAAATAGCTAGATAGTTATTATCAATTTCAGTTTTAAATACTACGATGTTTAACCTCACTTTAGCTTCGCTTCGATTTTTCAATAGAGGGCTTGTTATAGACTTGTCAAAGTAATCATTGCCTTCTAGGCATCGATTGAAGCTTTTGCTTTTGCAAATCCCACCGGTTGTTTGATGAGCCTAACCATTTCTCTGAAAAGATACTAAGAATTATTGTTGCGGGCTGTCGATGATTGATCATAACTATTTGTTGGACACAATTGGCTGAAATGAGCATTAAATGAGAATAGTGAGAATATTTCATTGAAAAAATGACTATAATACTCAGTTGTTTATTAAACTGAAGCTATATCTGATACATTCAGTCGGCGGTTCTACTTAATAGACCCTCAATCTTGAAATATTACTGGTCTATACTTTTTCTGTCATCCTTCATTGTTAGTGCGTTGTTTGAAATCATCAAATCATCTGAAAGCTACTCTTAATGCATGCTTCCCTAAGCAGTCCCTCTTCATCCTGTGATAACCTAACTAGAAACTCGCGATCCATCGATTCCAAAACACGAAAGAAATTTCGGTTGTAACCATTCGGAATGTTACAATTTGGAAAAATTGTAAAAGAAATCGATGAATCAACCCTCTCAGATATGATAAATTTTCAAGCTAGGTTGTGATTTGAAAAGTGTCCAGATTCATCAACAAAAAGTTCGGGTACTGATGCAGCACGGCATCCGAACTTTGGATTTGGAAATTTGTGTCGCTTAACAAATCCTCAAACAAATGTGCAAAAGCACGTTGACCAATATTTAGTGTCAACCAGTAGCTACGTGTACTCTACTCTAAGTTCCCCTTCTTTCAAACTCACCTACAATTGAATTTACCCATAGAGTTAGACACATCACAATAGAAAATATTGTGATGGAGCACGGACGTTAGATTACTAGATGTAAGAAAAATATTCTATATTTTTTTTAGGGTTATATCTATAAAAATCAAATTTGGCGAACACCCGCCTGAAAAAAAAGGAATAATGAGAATTCATACACATCATACACTCATCATACACATAACAAACCTCAATCTCAAATTAATATTTGCTTACATCAGTGAGTTTGTCATTTGTTTATTTGAATTGTGATGTTTATGCAAATCTGGAGTTATTTTTTCTTTTTAATAACTTGATTATAACTTATATGTAATTGTGATGCTATAAACTACACAGATAAAAAGAAACATTGAATTTTCTGCATTATCTAATGTACATAAAGGGAATGCTAGATTAGGCAATAATGGGATATATCATGTAAGTTTAAGCCACATAACGCCTAAATCTAGCCTGTTGTATGAAAAATTGCAAACATTGTTGTATGAAGCATAAAAGATAGCAAACAATTAGAATTAAACGACGGGAAATTTTATGCGCTTGTTAAAATTAATTATTTTTTTCTGTGTACGTCGACATTCATCATTATTGCAAAAGCATATTATGCAGGGCATGTTTAGAACCTCTTATGTGACCAAAGAGATGTTCCTGAAACCTCGATTTATTGCGATGTGTTAATAAACATTCGATTCAAAAATTAAGTTATGTTTACTATAATAATTCATGAGAAACGTATGAAACGTAAATGTTTTGCGACAACATCCTCTAAGCTTTTGTATGTCAAAACATGTTTTTCATACTCTTGTACGAAAAAAATCTCTAGATTACTGATCAAAAAGATGTGTTTGGTGTTACCTGGGAATACAAACCAAATCATAGAGGAAGTATTTGCTTAAATTTATGGCCGAATTTATCTTTTTATTTGCCGGTTATTAGCAATTGAAGTGTCAAGCCAAATATGACAACTTTTCAGCGTTTTGAGCTGGAAATGTTTTAAGGTTTTTTTTAAGGAAATTCTCTACAACTTATTCAAACAGACGTAACGTTTGCATTGAAGAAAGAAACAGACGGATGTAATTGCAGATTTTTCATGGGTTTACCTTCACCCGCACTGACAAAACTACCCATGCAGCATCAATCATAGTGACCTATGATTCAGCAGGCAAAATTTGACAGCTCTATTAGTCGAACTCTAACCGTGATGGCAAAAACAGTGAAGCAATTCCTTGTGAGTTCAAAGAACGGCACCCCACCGCGTTAAAAACGGACATCGTTTGGCACTTTGTGGACGCCGGATACGCCCGGTCCGGCATCTACAACATCTTGGCACTATTAAACAACAATCAGAGCACCGAAAGAAAGCCCCATATCGGACGGCCGACGACCCTGAGCGACAAGAAGCTCCAAAGGGTGCTGAAGAGGAAGACCGAGGGAAAAGTGGCTACATCGCTGCGTGCGCTTGGCCAGGAGGTTCAACCGACCAAACAGTGAAAAAGTACCTGACGAGCATGAACATACATGTCAGGAAGCGGAAGTCGCGTCCACTGGTTTCGGAGCTGCAGGCAATGACGCTGCGGCAGCGGCTGAATAAGATTGTCAACTCGATTTTCCCGGCGAATCGCGACATGACGGTTGATAAGTATCACAACCGTGGTGACACAATATTGAAGTGAGGGAACAAGAACTCGAGTGGTAACTAATACGCGTGTATTCACTTCAGGAGTAAGGAATGCATAGTAAAGAATGAGACATTTTTCACTTGTTGATTGGGTTAAATAAGCAACCGCCCAGTTGGTTGCTAGGTTGCTATGCAGCTCGGTTGCTCCAACATCTGAGGCTGTGTTGCTTTGATCCAACATCTCCCCTCTTTTAATCCAACAAGTAGGATCGGAACCTTGCAGGCAGCCGTATCAAACGTCTATCTCGATCAGGAACGGGATCCACAACTGGAGGGGTTGGTACTTCTTCATCGCATGCTTCGGAATAGAAAGAGTCAAAAGATTCAATGGGATTTTCATTTGCAGTAGGAATCTCGGGTTCGTCGTCGTCAGCGTGCACATGGCGCATTGGAAGTTCTGAACTTGAGAGTTCAAATCCGTCGAAGAATACAGATAGAGGTGATGGATATTGATGTGAACTATTTTCAGGAACACGTTGCTTCAATTGATTCGCATGGGAACGGATGAGGCGTTGACGGTCTTCTAGGTACACATTATAGTTAACCTTTCCGATTCGCTCTACGATGGTAGTCTTCTCCCAGTTCCACGTGTTGTTTCGATGTACTTGTGCGTATACTGTTTCACCTGCTGCAAACTGCCGTTTGAGTGCACCATGCTTCTTATTGAAAGCTGCATTTTGCTACTCTGCTTTGTCGGAGGATGTGGATGGAGCTTCTGTTGGCGGTTTCAGCAGTGAGAAAACAGTTCGTATTGGCCTCTGGAACATCATTTTGGCAGGAGATTTTCCACCTAAGTCGCTTGAAGGAGTGGTGCGATATACTTGGAGAAAAATTTGCAGTGCTTCTTCTAGAGTCTCTCCTCCCGAACGAATTTTCCGTAAGCTTCACTTTAGGGTATCCACAAATCGCATTTGATTGAGGATGGTAAGGGGCTGTACGAATGTGGTTGATGCCGAGGTTTTCACAGAATGTCCGTAGTTCATGGCTGGTGAATTGAGTTCCGTTGTCGGATACATTGGTTTCCGGAACGCCGAATGTAGAAAACATCTGTTTGAGGAGCTTGACTGTCGTTTTTGAGGTGATCGTCCGAGTCACAAACACTTCTGGGCAATTTGTATACGGATCGACAATCACGAGGAAATACATACCGTCGACAGGATCTGCATAATCCAAGTGGATGACTTGGGTGGACTTTTTTCTGCGGCAGAACAGGGTGAACATCGTTTGACGAAATCTTCTATGTCCTTGTCAATTCCGGGCCAGTAGATGAAACTTGGAGCAATTGCCTTCATTCGGACTATCCCTGGATGACCAGAGTGAAATTGGTTCAAAATCTACCGTCGAAACTGGTCGGGTATCACCACTCTGTCGTGGAACATCACGCAGTCGTTGACTAGACTGAGCGATTCTCGCCTGTGATAGTAGGGAAGTGTTTTTGGATTAGTGATTGAAGCTTGATTGTTTGGCCATCCTTCGCGTATTTACGTCGTAACCAGCTGCAACGTTTTGATTGATCTGGTAGCTTTTTAGAGAACATCGAAAGATATGGGTACCTTGTCCACAGTGTCCGTCAGAAGGCTTGCCATGTCTTCTTCTAGAGTAACTGCAGCAACTACGTACTCCTCTTCTGGTCGAATGATGCGATCGATGAGCCTTCACAACATGTCTGCACAGCCAAAGTCGTTGGTAGCCACATGTTAAATCTGGAAATCGTAGTTCAGAAGAGTTAGCGCCCATCGCTGTAGCCGGTTTGCGGTGTGAAGTGGTGTGCCCTTTTTTGATCCAAAAATCGATAGTAAAGGCTTATGGTCCGTTAATAGCGTGAAACGTCGTCCCAGCAGGTACTTGTGGAATTTCGTAATAGCGTACACCAGAGCAAGTGCCTCCTTCTCCGGTTGACCATAATTCCGCTCCGCTGGTGTGAGTGAGCGTGATGCATGTTGGATTGCCTTCAAACTGCCATTCGTGAACTCATGGAATATAACTGCGCCAATACCTGTGCTTGATGCGTCGGCTGCAACAATCATCGGTAGCTTGAGGTCATAATGAGTTAACAGCAACATTGATTGAAGAATCTTCTTGAATTCATCGAAAGACTGTTGGCATTCCGAATTCCACTCCCACTTGACACCTTGTTTCAGCAGCTTGTCCACTGGGTGTTGCAAACTGTGCATGTTCGAACAAATTTTCCAAAGATCGAAGCTCAGAAATGTTGGTCGGAGATGGAATCAATGCAATGGCCTTCAGTTTCTCAGGATCCGGAGGTATGCCTTGAGGGTCGACAATGTGTCCTAGATATCCAATTTCCGTTTGGTAGAAACTGCACTTCTCTAGCTTGATGTGGAAACCATATTCTTGCAAACGACTGAGTAGCAAGTTGAGTGAGGCATTGTGTGACTTCCAGTCCTTTCCGAACATGATCAAATCATCGATGAACGAACGAATTCCCGGAATATCTGCTATCATGGCATTTATCGAAACGCTGAAATGCTCCTGAGTGCATTACTCCGGCGATCTGATGCCGAACAATCTCGTTGCGATAGGAATTCTGCAAGTAAGCATGATTCGCGTATCACGCCTGGGAATCCAGACTTGCAAACAATACTGTACGTGTGTAGACTTCGAAATCACGCCCTGTATGAAGTTCATTACTTTTCGTGTGAGTCATCATGCACTTCTACTTGCAGATATGCATCTGACAAGTCAATGATGCTGAACACGGTGCTTCCGTTGGTTGATGGCTTGTTTTCAGATCCAATGTGGTTGCAGATTGCATCGAACGGTATTGACCACAGGTTGCACAGGTTGACCCATTCTATGCCCAGAACATTGAGCTCAGGAACAGACGTCACAAAACATTTTGCTTGCTTCACAACGCCATTGATAGCCGCATCACACTGGAACTCACCGATCAGACCTAGAGGCTCGCCGGACGCATTGACAGCTTCTATTGAGGGTAGCTTTGCTTCTGGTTTCTTAAGCATCATCCAGGTTGATTCGGAGATCACTGTGATATCGCTTGCTGAATCCAACTGGAGTGAAACTGCTACGTCGTTGATTGACGTCGTTACAAATTTTCTCTTCATGCTTTGATTCGCAATTTGATTCACGATGAAAACGCATGTGGCTTGTGTGGCTGATCCGTTTTCTACACATCAATGCAAGACGTGCAATCGAACTGACCATAAGGAGGGGTACTGTGGCTGCATCATGAAAGCTACAGACAGTTCATGCATCCCATCCTCGTCGCCAACTGATAAGTATCACAACCGTGGTGACACAATATTGAAGTAAGGGAACAAGAACTCGAGTGGTAACTAATAAGCGTGTATTCACTTCAGGAGTAAGGAATGCATAGTAAAGAATGGGACATTTTTCACTTGTTGATTGGGTTAAATAAGCAACCGCCCAGTTGGTTGCTAGGTTGCTATGCAGCTCGGTTTCTCCAACATCTTAGGCTGTGTTGCTTTGATCCAACAACGGTGATGATGGACGACGAGACCTATCTCATCCTGGATGGCAACGACAGGCAGAGCACTTTGTATTTTACTTCCCCACGAAGGAAGTGAGATCCGAGGTGAAGTTCATTTCACACACCAAGTTCCCCAAGAAGGTGCTGCTGTGGCTGATAATCAGCGAGAAGGGATGTAAAAACCAGGAAAATGTATAGTACAAAATGCCTGCCGGAAGTTGCGTCGTTCATCAAGAGATACCATAAGGGCAAAGACGCGGTGTTGTGGTCGGATCTGGCGATCGTTGGAGGAGATGAAGTGGCTGAATATCGATATGGTACCTTAGTCAGCGAACCCACCCAACGTTTCCCAGCTGCGTCCTATCGAGAATTTCTGGGCCAACCTGAAGCGTAAGATCTTCTCCAACAATTTTGTCGCGAAAACTGAGGAGGAATTGATAAATAAAACGAAGAATGAACTCAAAAATATGCCTACACGCATGTTTTCGTCCGCCATGGCGAATGTTCTGGTTAACTGCCGGATGGTCGCTCGAAGGGGTGGAGCATTATTTGCAAGTAGTGTTAAATAATTACTTTCCATGGACAATTTATTAAACGCAATTATCTGTGTTAGGTATTTTTTACTATCACCATCCGAAAAAAGTAAATTTTGTTCATGCAAAAGTTATCAGATTTTGTCCTCCCTTAGCTCGGTCGGAAAAGGCGGTGGAGTTGACTGGGTTCGACTCCCGGTCTGGTCTAGGAATTTTTCGTTATGCAGAATTTCTCGACTACCTGATGGTACTTGTCATACGACTTTTTGGTACTTGGCAGCGAAAGCTCCCAATTAATAATTATGGAAGTGCATTTAGAACACTAAGTTGAGATTTTGTAGACAAAGAGGAGAAAAAAGATTCAAACTTAAATTTCTCAAAATTCGGCATCACCATCATGTTAGAGAAATGTTATTCCTTGTGTTGGTGGTTTTTGTTTGCATTTAAGGTTTTCAAAAATTTAACGTTTGTATCTTTCCTTCACTCTTTGTTTACAAAATCAGATATGCCTGTTTGATTAAGTTGTCAGGAATAGTTTTTTCTAGCGCCATTTTTATTTAGTCTCAGAGCCTCAATCAGACCCCCTTTTCATAGACCAATAACAATCGATTCTGCATTGCTTCACACGCCGATCGGTTATGGCCAATTGCCACGCTAATTTTCAAACAAATTAACTGTGATGACGGCTTAACGCACCGCCAGTGGGTGATTGAACATCGCGTGTCGGCTGCATAAATCACCTGTTTCTACACCAAACTAGAACTCTAAAACGGTGGCAGTGGCAGAGTGGATACGAGTGACGACAGATTCAGCAGTACTACTGCTTGCATGTTGGCATATATGCAGCGAGCCAGTTAACCGGGGCACCCCGTCATCATGTGGCGTCGGTTTGGAAATAGACAAAGTGGCGCCAAAGAATTTCACGTTTTCACGAAGTCTGAGAAGTCAGAAAGAATTTTCGTTGTAAGATAGCGGGTTGGTGTAGGGGGTGAGGAGGTTCAGTAAAATGGGGAATCGATGAATTTATTGGCGATCATTATTTATAAACGGTTAACCCGGGTGAGAAGAAATTACCACGTAAGGAGCTAGAAAAAATGATCTTAACGACAGGAATTCTATCTTATTTATGTATCTTTTCGTTTCGCGTTAGACTATACATATTTCTCAATTTTGTTTTCAGGCTTGCAGCTCCTAATCGTTGGCCTTAGCACCATGAAATTCAATTACCTGATGCAACGAATAACTACATAGTCAATTCAACGTCGTAGCAAATCTTTGGGAAACACAGAGCACAGAATAGCGTAGAGAAATTGTTAGTTTTCCACTAATTCCTAAGAAGCAAACACCAAAATGTCGAGCGCTGGCAGCACTCCCATCAACAGCCCGCGGAAAATCTTCGGGAAAACCGCCACATCCGACAAGAATGCCATGCTGGAGTACGAAATGAACAAGAATCTAGGTCAGTATGCAATCAACCCTTGATGCGGTCAACCTTTCCTCCACCTCCTCCTTTTAGGCAATTAGAGCGCAATGAGAGCACTCTAGCCTACTCTGCTATTGTTGTTGAAAACATTCCCATTGTAGTATTCCTCGGGATGATTCGGGGCGATGGCAGTGGGCCAAATTTTCCCCATTCTGATGCTATCTCTGTGTGTGTGTTCTTCTTTCTTTCTTCCGCTCATTACCTGCATGGGTGCATCAGACAGCAAATTCCGCGAAAAAGCTGAAAAGGAACTGGGAGAAACAGGAGGCGATTTGACGTACACCAAGATACGGCAGTTGCGGCAACAGTTGAATATCTATGCCGAGCACCATCAGCGGGGTCTGGGTGGCCGCCGGGATGATTCGTTCCTGTTGCGGTTTTTGCGCGCGAAGAAATTCGATGTCGACAAGGCGTTCAAAATGGTGAGTTGATGTTTGTTGATTTGGTAGCATTTACCAATTATGTTTTATTTCTTCGCAGATGCAAAAGTATTACAAAATGAAGGACGAGTATCCGGAGATCTTCAAGGTGTCTCCTCCATCCGAGATGAAGTTCATGCTCGAGATGCAGTGCCAGTGCATGCTGCCGAAGAAGGACGACAGTGGACGGCAGATTTATTTATTTAGAGTTGGTAAGTTTAGCTTCCTGTTTGGTGCTACTCTCCCACTCCCCATCAACGACCACATTATAAATGGCAACAATGACAACAACCGCAATCACACCAACTCCCTATTGTCGTGAGCTGATTGTCGCACGAAACTTTTCTCATCATAAAACTTCGTGCGACAATCAGCTCAAGTTGTGTCGTACCATTACAATATTGATTGTGGGAGGAAGTAACACCAGTAATCTGCAGATCATACTATTTCTTTTTGGCGCATCTACCTCTCGGCTGCATGTACTAAAGCGATGATTACATCATTTGTAATACTTTACGTAGTGGTAAATGCTGTAATCAACCATTGCCGCAACTGATGTATCGCGTCACCTCAGTTCCCTTTCAGCTTTTTCTGGAGATAGTTGGGATGCTTGTTCTTCGTACTCCAGCATGGCTATAACGTGTACCTACCAGTGTTCAGTGAAAGAGCAATTTCTTTACGCTATTTCTAAGGTACCCAATTGCCTATGGAACCATTCGTTGTAATCAAACTGTGATAGAATTGAAAATTAATAGAAGAATAATGTATTCTTTCTCACCCATTATATAATGATCAATAAATCATTCTCACCCCACAACCCGTATCTGAAGCAGCTCTCCGCTCGTGAACCTTGATTAACAAAAAATATGCCAGGCATGCAAGCTCGTCACTCATATACTATTTGATGTGAAACTGGAGTTGTAAACAATACAATCAATGATAGCAAACAATTTGAAAAACCCAGCACAGCGCAACCAGTCGACATTCAATGAAACGATGTAAGTGTGAAGATAAATGGCGCTAAACATTCTGACAATCAAACAGGCATATCAGGGAAATTTTTGAAGCAAATGCACAGAAGTGGCCTATATGTTATGATGATACCATTTTGAAGAGTACAAGTTTGGTATCATTTTTCTCTGCCGATGCTACAAGATACTCAACCCAATTGTATGCACTCCTAATTATTGGTGAGACAAAGTGTATGACAACATCGACAGTCGAGAATTCTGCATGACAGCTGATCCATGCCAAGTAAAATCGATATTGCATGTGGAAACACTCGGATGTAAGCACCAGACGCGTTTAATAAATTGATCCATGAAGCATTGTACTACTACAGGCGTTCAGGTACGTCGCCATGACTTGGTGCGATAATGTATTTTTGATCAATTCCTCGGTGTTGGAGAAACTCGGCCAGATTGGAATGCGATATTCTAAATCTCCTCAACGGCTTCCGACGGGCATTTTATTTTCGTTATCGGCCGCAGCTCTCATTAATTGGCCGTATAAGTTATCAATTGATGCTAAGTCGTCCATGCAATCACCGTTGTTGAATCAAGCAACATACTAAATCTTCGGCACCACGCTGGCCCCAACCTGGCGTTACTGACCAACCCAATCAACAGAGAAAATGTCCCGCCAATTACGCAGCTATGATTCCACTTTACTTCAATGTGTCAGTTATTTATGATAAACCAGTTCTCGGTAATTCAGTTGGTGGCTGAAACGTGCTGTGATCAATCAACGGATGATCTTAAACCGGGAATGTATAATATTAAATGTAACAGACGTCTGCAGACATCCATCAACCTATTTATTCAATTCGTGCAATCTACAGATCATGTTCGGCATCATTGTTTCAGTGGGCTCCACGAGAAAATATTAGTGAAGCGAAACGTCAAACAGAGCAGCGTGTGAAACTAGCTCGCCCTGGAGCCTTGTTGGAATCGTCTTTACTACTGATATAATAATCTACAATTTTCTCTACGTCAGATCCTAACATTCCTTTAATGATGCGTGGAACGCCAGAAGGAAATTCAGTGAACTATTTGTCTGACCTTCTCCTCCCAACACCAATTCCGGACTATTAGATCATGTCATGATGTATTCGAAGATTCGTTTAAATCATGATTCAGCTGGAATCACTGGCTAGCTACTCGATGATTTACTGAAAACATCGTACCAAACCGTGTAGCTCGACCCTCCGGAGCCTGTATCTCCGACTCATCTTTAACTGATATAACAGTCAATCGTTATCTACCTTGATCTCCAGCTACCGTATTCTATCAGATCCTTCATGGTTCATGTGTATCTCGGGCCTCAGTAGGAGAAACGCCACGAAATTCCATAATGCTGCAAACACCCTCGTTTTGGATCTTTTAACAACCATGGTATTTCCAGATTGCAACAATGTGAACCTGATGAAAATCGATCATCGTCAGAAGGAGTACGTAGTTATCAAGCTGCCAGCTGACGTCAGCTCGTCGCAATCGAAAACGCTCCCTCGTGCCCAACATTTCGTGGGAACCCTGATCCACCAGTCGGGTTATCTGGAGATGACAGGTGCAGCAGAGACAAGTGTTCATACCTCATAAGATATCCCTTGGATATACGTATGACGTATAGCGTGTTATCGTGTGACATTCAAGCGGTCATTGTTTTCTACCATGTATCGACAGCGAACTCAACAATGGGCGATAAATCACTCTGCAGCCCACCTGCATTTGTACCTAAGTGAAACTGTCGTTAGAAACTTAACTACTTAACGAGTATGACGCTCCGTCCCTCCACCATTTCAAACGTTTGGAATGTATGCCACAACACGTGCTGGAAAAATCGTAAGCCCGGCGATCGGCACAAGACGGCTTTCGGACCCTCTCATCAGGCTAACTCGGCAGTTCTTCTCAGTTCAGAAACTGTAAATGCCGCAAATGAAAAGGCCTCCCATTACGATATTAACCTACGTCGAACAGACGTTTGATACGGCTTTATACATTTAATGCAGAAGCTGGAGTCTCAGACGGCTGTACCTGTAACAACTGACAACTGATTTGATATCAACAAGTAATGTGATAAACCCCTTCTGAAGTGAATTTTTTTCCTCAGTTCATGGTCCCTCCTTCAATGTGATCACCACCTGATGCTAATCGAAGCAAGATAAATGATAAACCAGGAAGAACAATCATGAAACCCATATACGTATTACTTCAGCTCCGGAACAAATTTTGACACCTCTATTTATATTAATGTTCGTAATAGATCGAACACATTGAACCTACATACATCAGCTGCCTGTTTCTTCTCTTCCTTCAGTCCTTCTGATGTTATTTTGGCTCAAGTGCCAGATTTCATGATAAAGTTCAGGAAAGTTGACGCTCCATTGCCTCTCACAGGCACTGTTTTCATCGCAGTGACTTAAGAGCTGTCAGGTACTTATGACAAATGAATTTCTCAGTCAAAATTTCTAATGGCCGTCGCAAAGGCTGCCGCTCTTCCGGCCTAATTTGATATAAATAGGTATTCGATAAATTCAAGCAATCCTTCTCCATGTTGTTTTATATTTGTGCTGATCAGTAATCTAGGAGCACCTGCGTATGTGGTTTTTTTCGTCGTTGAATCAGTGTTTATTAGCACATCTGTCGAACGGCTATGCTGTCCTGCCCTGCAATATATGCTTTTGCAATAATGAATAATCGTGATAAATAATTGAGTACAACAAGCGCATCGTTAGACGCCCCCCTCTTTTATGAAAAACCTCGCTACAATGCAATTTAGATTTGGGCGTTATATTGTTACATTATTACTTACAATCTAGCATTCCTATGTACGTTAGATAATGCGGGAAAATTCAATGTTTCTTTATCTGTGTGTTATAACATCTGGCCTTATGAAGTCAAGTTGATGAAAGTAGCTCCAGCTATGTAATCTGAGTGCTGATGTAAACAAATCAATTTGGATTAATGATGTATGATCTGGTGTATGATCACTTTCGGGTATTAAAACCAAATTCACTGGTCGCCACGTCACTTGGTAACTTGACGATGATGGGGAAAAATTAGAGTACATGCAGTTGACATGTGGTCAATAACATTTGATGATGAAGCGATACAAACAAAGTTCGGATGCTTATATATAATACCCGATGAATGAGCACTCCAGATCACGAAAATTGCCCATCATGAGTTGACAAATCGATTTCCTTTATTTTTTCCAAGTGACTCGTTGTTTTGATGAATCATCGGTAACTCGAATCGTTTGATGTTTACTGTGAAAAATAGACTGTCTTCCCGAAGTGCCGCCGACAATGTCGAATATGGCTTCGGTGTCATTTGGCTTGTCGTTTCCCTGAGTGATATGACCAGTCAACAAATCAGTTATCGTACGATATCTTTCGGAGAATGATTGG
>JASCZW010003888.1:0-133354 GCA_034211315.2 Aedes japonicus
AGTATATATGAATAAATTAAAACAACGCCAATGTCAACCGCAATCAAATTATTTTAAATTTAAACTAGCTATAGTCTACAATGATTGACGAAATTAATTAATAAAAAAAAGCGATGCAATCAATCTTCTCTAATTGAGTGATTGTAAGTCATTTCTACCCTTTAATAAATAGTAAATATGCAAAGTAGTAACTGGCTTGCATTCAATCTATTCTCCTATCTTACATGAACTTCAATTTAAAGTTAATATAATCCTACGTCGGTCCTATGAGAGCCACCTATGGCTGTCATGCCCTAACACTCTGAAAAACACAAACAAACCCGGTCTAAGAATAACAGACTTCGGCACCTACCCTCTGCATCGCCGGGCATTAACCATCCAGCAAGTACCGACGCATAACCCTGCGCCAACCGTTCCCGCACTTTATGATTGTTGTGCTTTCTTTCCCTCAAAACAAGAGGCGACGAATCCTAAACCAAACAACCTGCCCGCAGAAGTAGAGGTTTGATGCTGCAGGAAAGGATAACATCCGGAGGAAGGCTTCCATATCTACGAGTCCCCACGCTATTGGTCGTCTGTTGTGCCCTAAAATGTTGGAAGATTATCACCAATCTTTCGCGCTACTTTTATCGAGCTAGAGCAAGAAAAAAAAATGAATCATGAAATATGGCACAATGATGGCCTCTGAAAGGGAAGGTCGGGAGGATCTTAGCCATTAGCTCAGGGTTAGCTGAACACGTGCTTCCGAAGCCCATAATGCTGAACCCTTGTCAAAAACCAGACTCAGAAGTAATTATGGAGGAAATGGATCCATACCAACACCATCACCTCCCGCGAACCACGTTTTGTGCATTATTAATGAAGATTTTTAGACAAAACTTTTCCGAAGATGGGATACTGTCTTTCGAAGGGTGGATTAAAGGGTTTTTTTTGTCGGACATCACTCGAACAACTTAATCGTTCATAGAGATTGTTAAGCCCCGAGACGGTAGAGGTGGGAGCACTTGCTATGGAAAATCCACACTGAACGAAATCAGTTTTTTTCCTTTATCATCTCACAGATTGTCATCGTTCTTCATCGTTATTGTGTTGCTGCACCCACAGGAGCAAAAAAAAATGCAAAACATCCTTCCATCGTTTACATATCCAACGATTTTTCATGCAATGTACGTGGCATCGTTCGGTGATTGTCATCGATGTCTTCTCTAGATCTTGATTCCTTCGCAGCATTGACGTCGTCGTCGTCGTCCTTTTTCGACGACCTATATGCAACAGGGTGAACGAGGTAGAAGCAACCATATCTACATCTACCCTTGACCGATGAACCCCGAAGAGTGTCCCTTGTAC
This sequence comes from Aedes japonicus, assembly GCA_034211315.2. Taxonomy (NCBI): domain Eukaryota; kingdom Metazoa; phylum Arthropoda; class Insecta; order Diptera; family Culicidae; genus Aedes; species Aedes japonicus. Next base: position 1,348 of record JASCZW010003888.1, read on the forward strand.
CTTGTGCTGTATTCCAGCTTTTATTGAATAAAATTGTCTGCTTTTATGACCTTCCTTCGAGTTCGTTTTTTTCCTCTTACCAGTGCTGTTGCGGTGCGATGGTAGTTCCAGCGGCATTACGATGATTTGGGACGGAGTGCAGCGGTTGTTTATTTAATCGATAAGCTGGGTGATGGTTTCGGGAACGCAACCAGAATTCGGTTATTGGAGGATGCAAAAAATAGTGTCATACAACAGATAATCAATTCAGAAACAAGGGAACTAAGAGCCGAATCTGCTGATATAAATGGGGTGGCTAAAGATAAATTTGTAAATGTAACGACATAAAAAGGGTGTCTCAAATCAAATTGCATCACGTAAAAAACGCTGTGCAGAAATGACCTAGTAAACCGATCCTTTTCAAACTTTCCGACAAAACGAAAATAATCCAGCAATAAGCTTTTTGGCATACTTATTTCATTCAACTGAATACCATAACTGTACGCTCGCACCTTACGCTTAACGTCACTCATTAGGTTATGGGCTGCAGCTTATTCTGTACAGAAACCCATTTTTTCTCTATGTCTTCCTCAAATTTGACCTTTTTAATGTCTGTTGGAAAGAAAGCAAGATTTACGGATTGCAATTATTATTTTTGATCACTATAGCATGATTTTCAAATATTACGAAGTACAGATCCAATTAGATAATATTTTGGGCTGAAAATGATTCTCAATTCACACATTGCACACAATATTTTTTTGATCTTAGTTGCCAATAAATAAATTCGCAACATTATATTCATGGCAAATGGTTGAGACTTAAACATATATCGGCCTGCTCTTTGGTAGACAGTTTTTCCCGGTTCAGTATCCAAACAGGTTAACCATGTAATTGTAATTTCTTGTATCACATTTGTTGCATATCAGTAAAATTGCTTGCATGTCACTCAATTAATTCACAATCAAGTTCAACTAATAATGTCAGTTTTGTGTTGCTTGGGATGCGTCGTTTACATGGAGCTACTGGGTCGAAGTAAGTGACATGATTCAACTGGCTTGCCAAAAGTTGAACATGTTAAACTTTCTTGTTGGACCAAGTTTATGTCAAACTGCTTAATGTGATAAAAGCAGATTTTTGATCGTTGTAAATTTTTACTGATTTGACATAGCTTTATGTAAAGCACATGGTTTGCGCTATCTGTTCATACTCTAGCAACGGTTTCTGTGATTTTATTGATCCATTTTCGTGAATATCTTTACAATCCCCTTTTCGTGTGATACACTGGAAGCCCCTGGCAGTTAAACAAAGCGAACATGTTGACTGAGCAAAGCGAGTGAAAAATAGTTTTTTTTTATGCTGGTCTTGGCGAATTTTAATAAAATCTGGACATTTGTCACTGAGATTACACATGAATTACGATAACGATTATCATCTAGAAATGTCGACAACAGATTCCATAAACATTTTCAAACCAAAAAAAAAATAGGGAAGTTGTTTATTCAGAAAAAGAATTTTCTGGCTTTTCGTTGCTGAGTTCTCCTCATCATGTGAAATTTTGTAGGAAACTATTTTCGAATAATCTTTCCTCTAGATTACTGAGAAAATTCTAAATAATCTTTCAGTAAGAACTTTGCTCTTTCTTTGTGGTTCATTACATTTGATTTTTAGTTTGGCGATGCTCCGGAAAAGTTAAAAGTTCCCATGGATGTTTATGTTTTTGGGAAAGTTTTCAACACAGATTTATTTAGTTTTTTACTTTCGTTCATATATCAAATATGTGAATAAAATCTCTCTGTTGTCAATTTCATGAACATTGGAGAACAATCAGCCCATTTTGACGATTAGCCCCAACTATCTGGTCTGAAGGAATGGGCACGACGTTTATTGAACAAATCACGATTTCAGTTTTTTTTCATTTCAGTTGGAACTTTCGTTAAATTTGTTGCATCCGCAAAATCATGACAAAGTATCAACCAATCCTTTGTGAGACGTCACTCCCATCTTGTTTTTGTATTACTAAAAGGATTGTATTACATTTACTTATTTATAAGTCAACTGGGCATATTTCAAAGGGCTTTTTCCTATTTTTATAATCTTAAAAATGCACGTAGTTTACACATCCGTAACAAAATTCGTAGATGAGCAAATATTACTGTCTAAAAATGTTTAAAATACGTATTACATGTTAGTAATATTGGCGTTGACCGTTTTTAAAAAATGCATAACGCAATTATCATCTTGATTAAACCACCTACTTCTACTGGGATTGAACTCAGACCCACTGGGGTGCCAAAGCAGCCGCGTTTTTACCACTACACCACTGGCGTCGGCCGTATCGGGTGGTTTAAGCGGCACTTTCAGGAGGAGGTTATAGAGAAAGTTTCAATGAAACTGGCAACAACTACTAGAATAGTTGCAAATCAGCTGTGCTGAATTTATTGAAGAGCTACTTGGCCCTAGTGCGAGCGTTTTTTAAAAACTAGTCTCTTCATTAAAAAAAAATGCAACTTTTTTCCTCCGTCAAGCACTGAGGTCAAAAACATGTTTTTTTACTCTTTAATTCGGAAATCAATGTTTCTAACTATTTGTCCGATACACTCCTTGAGCAACTGTAACGGAGCAGGGTATTAAAAATAGCTGAAGAATAAAATGAGAAAGCTAACACGTTTCCGATGCTAGTTGAGACGGACGAAGAAAGAGGATGAAGAAAAATTGATGAATTAAATCGAAAAAGTAATAAGATGGAAGCATTCTGGAAACAAAATCGTGGTGAGCCAAACTGTGAAAAAGAATAAAGCCTATCCACGTTAATTCGGACATTTTTCTTTCAGTGAAGATTTGTGTTATTCCTGATTGTAAAACGTTTCATTGATTTGGCAGGTCTCTCTATGAATCCAGAGGGTTTGAGCTCTCTCTCTACTTTATTTCGTGGCACAAACATGTTTGAATTCGCCCGCTACTTTCAGTAAAATGGCGTCAAATCAGCATTTTGTTCACCCACAGTTGAATTTGTGACAAAGATGGAATTACGCCACTTTTTTGTTTTGTTTTTATTTTCACTCGTGAAGGTGTCCCATCTTAAATTGCACCTCTTAAACTCGTCGTCAAAAACAAGTCTCTTAACTAATTGTCATGAAAATTCGGAATAAACAATCTGTATTCATCTTGTTTTGGTATTTTTATTTCACTGTATTTTTTCCAAATCGAAAAGCCTGAACTTTCTTCTTAATAATACCACGTATGTGATTTTGTGTACGGCGATTGAACTGACATTTTTTTTCCGCTTTCAAGCATGACTTCAATATTTCCTGTTGGGCGCAACTCTGAAGAGTTTGGGATCACATCCTTCGGTGAGAAATTGACAACTATTCGTCTTAGTACTAATCCACAACTATCCTTGGGAGTAGTGATGCGTTTGTGGTATTGCTGCAATGCTTAGGAACGTTATATTTTGGTAAAATGGGAAGGTCGTTTTTTAGACATTCATTCATGCGTGTTGACTATTTTTAGATGAAGTATCAATGAAGGGCTTCGTTTACTTGACGACACGAACAAATCCTGCCAAATCTGAATTTCTTTCGAACTTTTGACATTTGCTGTTTCCTGAGACTCTGAACATCGAACTTGTCTTTCGTGGTCGCATGTTGTTGTTAATATTTTATAGTCCGCTTTTCCGTGTGTTTCTACTGTCCATGATGCAGCAGTGTGGTTTGCTGAACATTTGTGTGTCCGGCGTACCTGTTTTAGCTGTCCTGTTTTGTTTTTCATTGCGGTTTCAAGCTTTCTGAACTTTGAATGGACGGAGCCCGGCTCGTTTTCTGGTTTTCTACACGAAACTTTTGGTCAATTGCGGCTTTTTCGCGACGTTCCAAACGTAACAGTTGGGTTTTTTGTTTCGCAGTAACCACTCGCTTGTGATCCTTCCCTGAGTCCGGAACTTTTTTCTACCACTTGCCTTCTTCCGATCCACAGTTAAACGTTCCTCGAAACGTTTTATGACACGAGACATTGTAGACTAGTGAATTTTAACCATCTTTTCGATGGCTCGGTGTGAAAGAAGTGGGTTCAAAATATTCTCGCGCAATGAAACTCGTCAATATATGGTTGAGAATATTTCACCTGCAAAGTTTCGTTAACATTAACTGAAGGCGAAATGTTACAGCTGATTGAAAGTGATACAATTTAACTATGGACACCTTTTAATCGCACCTGGCCCTCTCTATCATGATAAGAGTTTGTGAAATAAACGAAGCCATAAAAGCAAGGTGCGTGGAAATGTGGGCATCATTGCTCTGACGCTGAGTGCCTGAAAATCGAAGAATTTGTAGGATTTCATTCCTCATCACCGCTTTAAAGTGACTGAATGGTTACCATCTAGAGATGTCTCGCTGGCGTGTTGCGGTTTTTTTGAGCTATTGAATTTGCGGCCCATCTTTGTTAATAACTATTTACATACCTGGCACAACCCTTCTAGGAATTGATATGTTGTTTTTTGCCCAGCGACCAATGTTGCGTTTTTTTCTCGGGTTAGATTCATAACGAGAAATAAAACAAATCATGTGAAATTGTATTACAATCTTTGTTTTTTTCATTTTGAGTGTACAAAAGACAGCAATCCAAGTTTATCGGTATTGATCCTGCTACTATAGTTCAAAACTACCAAAAGTCCGTGTTGTGGCTAAATCATGCGACCAGCGCTTGATCAGAATCGATGGTTGGAAGTTTGATCAAATCGAAATGTATGCTCCCAACAAATGGGACAAATGGCACAAACTTTACGTGCGAAATAAATAGCCCAGTCAGCATCATACGTACAAAAAAAGTGAAGCAGAGGCAAGTACTCGAGGACGTATCAAGTGAAAAATTGAAGCCCTACCATGATAATAAGCAAAGTTTCTCTAAAAGTCGTGCTAAAGAGCTTCACGCCATTTTTTTGAATCATTTTCTTGTATCATAATGACGGCGAGCATAAGGTGTCCACGATGAAATTGCCACACACAAAATTGATTCGCAAAATTCGAGTTTTCATCCGATTGCCATCAAATTTTCAGGGATTGAGAAATAACTATTAAACTTCATTTTACCATTTTACTCGTATTTTATTTACAGTCCATACGCAAATGCCCGCACCTTGGCCTTAACCCCGGCCATAAGATTCTGCACAACCTGTGAATCAACCGTTTTTTGCATATAAACCCATACTTTCTTCAGTTCCTCGACTGTCTTCACTACCTTAGGTCGTTTAAGAAGGTGCTGCTTCATAATCGCCCAGTACTTCTCGATGGGGCGGAGCTCCGGAGTGTTGGGAGGGTTGAACATTTTCGGCACGAAATTGACCTTATTGTCCGCATACCACTTCAGCACGTCCTTGGAGTAGTGGCATGAGGCCAAATCCGGCCAGAAGATTGTTGGGACGTTGTGGGCCTTCAGGAGAGGAAGCAGCCGCTTCTGGAGGCACTCTTTTATGTACACCTGTCCGTTCATCGTGTCCTGGGTCACGAAAGGTGCACTCCGCTTCCCGCACGTGCAGATGGCTTGCCAAACCAGGAATTTCTTCGCAAATTTGGACATCTTCTGAGTGCGGACATGCTCCGGAACGCTGAACTTATCCTTGGCCGTGAAAAACAGGTTGCCGGGGATCTGTTTGAAGTCGGCCTTCACATATGTTTCGTCGTCCATGATGCAGCATTCAACTTTCGTCAGCATGTTGAGGTACAACTTCCTGGCACGGGTTTTGGCGGACTTGTTCTGCTTCTCGTCGCGATTAGGGGCCTTTTGTACCTTGAACGTTCGAAGCCCAGCCTTAGTTTTGGCCTTCTGGACAAAACTTCGGCTTAGGTGCAGCTTCTTAGCCACATCCCGAACGGAGGCGTTCGGATTTCGGTTGAAGGCCCCAACTACGCGGTTGTGATTTTTGGTGTTGTACGGAATACTTTTTCCTTCACTTCTGGGCTTCGATCGGTGGTCAACCGTTCCTCGAACCGCTTAATCACTCGCGACACCGTGGAATTCGCGATTCCCAACGTTTTAGCGATGGAACGATGCGAGAGATCCTTGTTCTCGTGATGAATGCGCAAGATTTTATCACGCACGAGCTGTTCTTTCGACTCCATTTCCGCGAGTTTTGATCACAGGACTTTAAAACTTGCAGGATGTAAATAATGCACTATGAACTAAATCCACCCAAATTTTCATTAAATTCTACCCAACGGTTAAAAAGTTAGAGCAATTTCATAGTGTGGCAATTTCATCGTGGACACCCTTTACGTGCTCAAAAGACTTTAAACAGGTTCCGGGGCCTGCAAATGCAAATGCACCGGGAACCTGTTCGAGCTTTTCCGAGGAAGGTGTCCAAATTCTCGAAGAAGTACAAGCAGTCTTTCTATTCATATCTTTTCTAGCCAACGTTGCCGTCCGCTCTTAGTGCCGTATGGCGATGGGCGAACATCCTTCCACATCAGTATTAACATCTGAACTGTCAAAGTTTTAATAAATATAACTTTATTATTGTGAAATCGACAATCGGTTTTGTTGTCTATGTTAACTTTTTTGGCAGCTATTATTACGGTGTCCGGGTTTAACGGGACAAGTCTAAGTTGAAAAAACACGAAACAAGTTATGTAACCAAAGAGAAGCGGAAGAAATCAAGGAGAAGTCCGAGAGGAAAATTGAATTAAGGACGGAATGAATGAAATGAGACCCAACGGATGAAACGGGGCAGAGAAAAGAATGGAGAGAAAAAGAAGTAGAAGAAGGATAAAAGTAAAAGAGTCGAACAGGAAGATACAAGTAGATGAGGTGGAAGAATATATTTTAAAAAATAGAATCCGGAAGAGCAGAAAACTGGAAGCACTAGTGTGGGAAGAAGAGACGGAAATGTCAAAAGAGGTGGAATTGTAGAAAATCGGGAAAGGAGTGGAGTGGGAGTATTTGTAGATGAAAGATAATATACTTGGTGTAGAGCGAATGCAGCCTCCTCTTGTTAACAGTACCACTCAAAAACAAAGAAAATTGTTATAGTTGTTTTATAATCATTTTTATTATTGTTTTTTTGTAGGTGAGACGTTTGGTTGATGGACTTTTTGGCCTGTGGATATTTAGAATATGAATCTTTGGTATATGGATGTTTGTTGGAATAGACGTTTGATGGTAATTGCCTATCAGTATATATGTATTATAAGAAATTGAATATAAGAATCCAAATATATTCTAAAATGCATTGGATTTTAAAAAAGCAAGAAGCCGAAATAATATTCTTTGAACCGTCTTGGCCATAAACATTAATATATGGATATGTTTTTGAAAAATATTAGACCCCTGATTCTAGGGTGTTTTGCGTTAAAAAGCTAGGCGGTATGGATCATTATTCATGAAATTCTTGAAGAAATATGCGGTTCTTTCGAACAATGCATTATCATCGTTTTTAGTATAAATTTATTAGATTATTTTAAAAGGTTTATATGTATTTTGATTACTTAATGTTATGGCTATATAACCTGATCATAAAAGTTATTTTTTTAATGTTTATTACGTTAATTATGATTATAATGCAAAAGTATGGTTTACACTTTAGTTTTTACTGTGGATTATAAAGTTCTGTCCGAGTCAGAATCCGAAATCACTTATTGTGTGCAGTGGCACGGTAAGGCCGCCGCTGCTAGAATTCTTTCACAGCGGTTGGACAACCTAGGCGCTCACTTTCTGTGCCATAAATTTCACGGTGTTTCTGTGCAGGGGCGGCAAAAAGTTATTCCAGATGAAAGCCGAGATGGAAGAAAAAAATTCATACACCCACGTTGATAATCCAACGTGGTCCGCAACAAAAATCGCAAAAACATTGAAAATCGCCAAATCAACCGTGTATGTTGTGCCTCGAACGTTTCAGGCAGCGAGAAAGGCGTGGATCGAGTGCCCTCCAAGGCAAGCGTCGTAGTGGAACATAAGACCGCAAGCTGGACCAGAAGGTGTTGAGAACAGCGTCAAATCAGACCGGGACTACTTCAGATAATGAAATCGCACAAAAATACGATGCTGCTCGCAGTACCGATTCCGAAGAATTCGTTTGCGGAGCAGGATATCGTTCTTATCGAGCCAGCAAGCAGCCAAACGGTACGTTGACGCAAAAGTTTCGTCACAAAAACTCTATTAGAGCTCGGGAAGTTGCATCAGCAGGTTTTGACGAAGCATCAGCGATGCCTACCGTCGACGATGAAACCTATGTCAAACATGGATTTCGGACAGCTTCCTGGCAAAAAATCTACATGGCGACGGCACGAGAGATGATCCCACGAAGCTGAATTTGCTTTACGTGACAATATTTGCCGGGAAAATTGATGATTCGGCAAAGGATTATGCAGCTGCGGAGCAAAAGACCAAAGTGTTTGGGGACGAATAACACGATCGGCCTCAAGCTGTACAAGAAAAAGAATGCCTCAAAAACCACGTACTGCCATTCTACTAAAGCCCATAAAGGTCCCGGAGAAGTTTTTGGCCAAAATGTCTGGCGAGTTGTCACTATGAGTTGCTAGCCATAGCTGAAATCATCGATACAAAAAACATAAATCCACCCAACTTGCCCGCAGAAACATGGCTTGATCGAGAGATTTTGGGCAACAATGCATGCGAAAACTTATGAAAAGTGGAAACACGGCTTGGGACGCGACTAGATCAGAAGACAAAAATGTGGAACAAAATGTGCCGACAGTTGACTTCAGAGGTGGGTACCGTTTGGATGAGAGGAATAAAGAAGAAATGGGCACATTTTTTTTAGAAAAGAAGAGAAATGATGTGCATTGATATGTTTTCCGTAAAGTACAGAGAATTACACTTTTGTTTGTGATGTATTAAACTTATTTGCACGTCAATTCCGTTGGCCGAGATGATTTTGTTATTCCGGATTCTAAATGGACGTAGCTTGATTTTTTTTTAAATATGGTTGGTTGGCAAGAGGACAAAAAAGTTGCGCAAACCATCTTATGGAATTGGATTGTGCATTTTTTGTCATGATGATTCTGATCTCATTATTTTGATTAAATTCGTCACGAGTTTTTTTCTTAATGATTTATATTGTTATTTTATATATTATAATGTTGTTTCAACTAAGTTAGATTATAGCCATGATTATTCTCCCACTATCAAAGTTATTGAAAAAATCTAGAAACTATCATTAATACAATTACTTTGTAAGTAGTATGATTACGACAACGAGATGAGTGCTGATCAATACTTTCATCCTTATTATGATTATTATTTCAATTACCATCATGAGGATTTTCATAGGTACAAGTGGTGGTACTCATTTCATTGCTTCTTACTATCACGATCAAGAGATTTATGATTAATAATAGTATTAATTGTCAAAATTATGTTATAATGTTTGTTTATGGTGATCATTATAACTATGACTATTATTTTTATAACTTTCAAAATGATTTATGAGTATGATTATTGAAATAATAATTATGAAACTATCACCATTAGAATTTAATTTTGTTTTTAAATAATTTTTCGTGTATTAATTATGGTTTTTACTCTTTTTATAATTGTTATGATACAGCGATCTACTTTGTCAACGGCAATGTTTTATGATATAGTGGGTGGAATAGTCTAATTTGAGATTATTGATGCAAACGTGGAGGACAAATTGACAGGCAATCGTTGGATAGAAACTTGATACTTCAAAGCAAAATTCTAAGAACAACCCAGACTTACTCCTCCCAAGTGTAAGGGAAGAAAATAATCACCTGCAACAAAATTGCACATCAGCACTACAACCAACCAACCAACAACCCAGTAAGTAAAACATGATCCTGCCTCCGATCGGGGCGTCAGTCTGCATACTTACACGCTCCGGGTCTGCCATAAACCAACGGGATATTATCTTATCGTCTTCGTCTCTGCTCACGATATCAACACTTTATGCAACACTGTTGCAGTGCACGATAAAAATATATCGAAAACAACCAGTTTAAGTTTATGAACATGAAACGTTACGACACTAAAAGCATGTTTTATCTTTAAAGCAAAATTGCATGCCTGGAGCATTCCTGCCTCAAGCACATTTTCTATCGGTGGATATCAAACATTACGCTCTCTACACTCTAGAAGTAATTCTTCGATATAGCTATTTGTGAGAGGGTCCCCCCTTCCCCGGCACGCAGACATCCCACCCAGGCTTGCCGCCAGTTTATTGCTTCGATTGCAGAACTTTTCAGAGCGTGTAACAGAACCATTCCTTCCTCTCAACCGCAAGACCTACATGCATCGATGTATGCTACAGCACGTTTTCTATGAATCATAGCTGCAATTTGAGTTAGAATATATTGTTGCATGTTTGCTCATTTCTGTGCAGCGCAGCAAACACCCCGCCGACCAGATCCCTTTCATTGATTGTTCGGAAGTGGGGGCGAGGAATGGTGGAGAAGGTGCGATTTTTCATCTTATTTACAGATGGCTCACCGTTGAATTGCACATTGCCATGCATCAGAACTGCTTGTTGCATGTCGTGTTATAGACACCAGTCAAGATAAGCGAATTGAGGAAGTTCTTCGGATTGTTCGTAGATTGTTGTTTATTTTTAGATTCGGTATTCCACCATTAGGGTTGAAAATTGGCTAACACACATACGAGGAAGGATAATTAGAGAGGTTTCAACGCTTAGATAGATGGTTAGTATTGGAGCAATCAATCTCAATCTGTCAAAACAGTGCATAATGAATGAAAAATCTTTCAGATAACAAATTATTACATCGGTTGGATAGAATCACTGTGTTTACTCACCATTTCATCGACCTAACCACAATTGAGCACAGATTATCATTTTGTGAGACTTGCGCTTAATTTAAGCAGCCCGTTATGAGATCCAGAGAATAAAGTTCTGTCCAATTAGAATCCGGAATCACTCATTGTGTTGATAACGACCGTTCCAAATTTTTTTTACAGCGGTTTGTTTACCTAGACGCCCACATTCTGTGGTATAAATTTCACGGTGTTTCGTGCAGTGAGTCAAAAGTTATTACAGGAGGAAGCCGAGAGGAGAGAAAAAAAATCTGAACACCTACGTTGATAATCCAACAAGGTCCGCAATAAAAATCTCAAAAACGTTGAAAATCGCCAAATCAACTGTGTACGCTGTGCTCAAACGTTTCAGGGAGCAAAAGAGCGTGGATCGAGTGCCTCAAGGTAAGCTTTGTAGTGGAACATATGACCGCAAGCTGAACCAGAAGGTGTTGAGAACCGTCAGAGCACACCCTGGACTATCAGATAATGATATCGCACAAAAATACGCTGCTGTTCGCAGTACCGTTCGAAGAAATTGTTTGCGAGCAGGATATCGTTCTTATCGAGCCAGCAAGCAACCAAACAGAACGTTGAGCAAAGTTTCGCCAACAAAATTTGAGCTCGGAAATTGTACCAGCAGGTTTTGACGAAACCTACGTCATAACGGATTTCGGACAGCTTCCTGGCCAAAAATTCTACATAGCGACGGCACAAGAAGATGTTCCAGCGAAGGGTAAGTTTGCTTTTATGGACAAGTTTGCCAAAAAAACTGATGATTTGGCTAGGGATAAGCAGCTGCGGAGCAAAGACCAAAGTGTTCGTGACGAATAAGACGATAGACTCGAAGCTGTACAAGGAAGAATGCCTCAAAAACTGCGTACTACCTTTCATTAAAGCCCATAAATATCCCGTGAAGTCACCCAGTGGTACCGCGATAATAACGTAGATTTCATTGACAAAAATATAAATCTACCCAACTGCCCGCAGTTCCGGTCCATCGAGATATTTTGGGCAATAATGAAGCGGAAGCTTAAGAAAAGTGGAAAAACGGCTCGAGACGCGCTCAGATGACCAAAATGTGGAACAAATCTGCCATGGAAGTTTACTCCGGAGGTATGCAGCGTTTGATGGGAGGAATAAAGAATAACGTGCGAATTTTGATTAGAAACAAAGATAAATGACTTGTATTGGTATGTTTTCCTTAAACTAGTGGATTGACTTCTCCTGTTGTTTCTAGAACCTTGGGCCTGTTTGACACCCAGTTACGAATGTGAAAACCAGCCTTATGGCGGACCTCTGCAACCTCCAGAGCTAGTTCCGTTGCGTCCTCCTCCATGTTTACTCTGTCCAAGTAATCATCGACGTGGTATCTATTCTTACTGTCACTGCTCTTGGATGACCCTGCCCATCCTCCGCTGTATTCGAGTTTTTGACATACTATGCTTGAGCTGGTGAACACGTCACGCCAAAAATCACCACGTCGGAGACCATGGTAATTATAGATTGGGATGGCGAGCTGCGGAACACGAACAATTGCGTATCTCGGTTCTTTCTTCTGATTCTGAGCTGCAAAAACATTTCCTGGGTATCGCCATAGAATACCACGGAACTTGAAAGTCCCTTTCTGGTTTGTTAGGGTATTGTACCACTCCGAGATGAAGATATCATGTACGGTGTGGGTCGAATTCCACCATGTCTTCCATCCTTTACCACACGGATGTAACCTTCTATCTGATAATTCGCTATTTGCTGTCTCAAGCTTTTGAAGAGTTGCATATGCTTATCAAGACGCTTCCTAAGACATTTCATACGACGTTCGGCCATCGCAATTTGATGCAATCTTCTTTTGACAGGAGTCCAATTTTGCACATTCCTCTCGTTGTTCTCACCGTTGTATCTTCAAAGATTCGACGAGCTTGCTGATCTTCACTTTCTTTCACGTTCGGTCAAATTCAAAGACTCACTCACTAGTATCGTGGTGCCAAATTTCGTATGTAGTGGAACTCCGTATGAACTTTGGATTAAACATCAAAATCATTCCTGATCTGATTGACATCGAATAAATTCAACAGTGCAAGCTCTGACTCTTCCAGGAGGCGCGCGTATGGTTGAATGTTCACTAAGTGTCCATTTGAAGTAATCAGATGGATTGTGCTGTTCGTTTGTCAAATCTGACTTGTTCCTCAAACTTTCTTCGATGGTGACACTATCGGTGGTTCGAGGAACAGAATTTACGTCCTCCTCGATGTCAAATATTCTGCTGTTCAGCAACGGAGTTGACGTATCAACGGGAGTTGGTATCCCTTGAACGATGTTCACGATTTTTGGCACCTTTTCGATGCTATTCCTACTACTATGCTGACTTCTTGCACAAGATACCTCATCGTTGATGTACTCTCATGCAGAGAATGCCCTCTCTGGTTCAACCAAAGTTGGACGAATGGTTCCAAGAGCGTTGAAAATCAGTGTCAAGTGCTTAATCCCTTCAGATTTATAGTAGGAGAATTCATACTGGATTGTTTGCAAGGATCCTGGAGTCAACATAGTTGTCACCGGCAACGCAAGTGTTTTGCTCTGCTGCAGTCTTTTCACGAGTTGTTGTTTAACCAAAATCATCCTTAGAAGCATCTTCATCGTACCGATAGTCAGGTGTGGTGCCGTTATCTTGGCTTTGACCATCGAATCAGGTATGATGAAACGGATCAAGATGTCGCCTGCTTGCTTAATCATGAATGTCTTTAAGAATATGCCAAAATCGTTTCTGATCGATAGCTTTACTGCAGAATTATTAAAAAAAAAAAGCAAAAAGATAGGCGTATTCAGGTTGTCACTCTTGGATGCGTTCTTTAAGAGCATCGAATAAGTTGGCGGCAATTTCTGTGGCTTGATTTGACAATTGTTCCAACATAAATTGGAGCGCCACGTCAACTTCATATAGAGTGCGGAATTCATGGCAAAGTAGTTCGACAACAGTAAATTACCTTTGTTTTGATGTATTAAGCATATTCGTATGTCAATCCGTTACCAAGATACAGATGATTTTATTATTCCGGATTCTAAATGGACATAGCTTTATGAATTAAAAAATAAGGAAGAAAATTTGGACGAAAATTTGTTCGGCTTTAATGAAAATATCTGATGGAAATGCTGAATGCTGGAACACAAAACGATGTACTCAAAGAACAATTATCCAAACAGTAAAATGAAGATCAGGAATCCTGATTTGGAATCGATTTAGTCGGGCGAAGCATAATCGATACTTTGACCCACCCAAACAAAGCCTAGAAGAAATAATTGTGTTTGATCCTGGAATTGCCTTTCATACGATCCAATGGTAAATTGCTCAATGAACCCCACCAAGCAGAATAGCATGGAAATAGTAACATTGATTACTTTTCAGGAATCCAAACAGAAATTAATTCAGGTCATCTCACTAGCCTGTTTTATAAAGTTCTCCGATCGATTACTCGGTACCGCCAGTGGAAAGCAGTTTTGTCGATACCATCGATAATTGCAATCACTGTTCAGCAACTGCATCGGGCAAAAGCCATGACCCCTCATGGCGCAAGGTACAACCCAACCCCCACATCCCCCAGATCTTCCGAGAACACGACATCCATCAACAATGGAGCTCATAAATTGGCACCATGCTTGAATCCCCCTTTCTCTTAATCACGATTCACAATCACATTCACAGCAGTCGTGTTGCTTCGTAGAATGGAGGCAAAACAATCACCCCGAATCAGAACACTTGAATGAACATTGCTAATCGCTGCCAACCATTCGACTAATAACATCTATTTACCTACCTGTATCCAACTGAATGCAGGCTAGTCATTTACATCACCGAATCGATTGATGCCATCGACAATGGCCAGAAATTAATTGAGCTTTTATATGGTGGTATATTCATTGGGTGTTTGAACCCGGGGGGCTGATAAATGGGTTTCAATTTGTGAGCAAGGCCTGGGAGGATGTAATTAGGGTTGCATATTTGTTTGATTCGATCGCTTAGCTCAAACGTGGTGGCCATGATAAAATTTAACTTTTCATTGTAGCAGCAAGCGTCGTAGGTCAGAAGCAAATTTGTCCGGATTGCTTTGCTCATGTGAATTCAAATTCGATTGCAAGCCTCCGTCGTTCAGTTGCTTTTGAACAACAGAATCTAAAAGTTTAAAAATCCTGTAAAAATATTCAAAAACCAGTGAATATATATCTAACTTATACATATTCTATTTAGTCCAGCCAATTTGAAGAGTTTGCTGTGTCTGAAAAACAAACGGAAGGTAAATAAAGTCCGGAAGCAAGGGTGGTGTCCAAGGCATGACCACATTGCTGACGTACTATCACATTACAATTACCTTTTCTTAACATAATTCTTTGGAAATATATTAGAAAATCCATTTTGACAGTTTTCCAGTTGTAACAATATTTATTTGTTGGAAGACCAAAAGACATGATGAGATAATTTTGGGATAATCATGCCAAACAAACTAACTAAACTTTTGTATAGCCCATAAAGCTACTGCTACTATTGTAGACCTTATGTTTTGACTGACCTTAACCAAACAAAATTATCGTATGATGCCTGTGAACGTTTCAGAATATTCATTGAATATGTTCTAATAGTTATCGTAGTTTGGTATAGCCCAAGAGGCTACGGTTGCTACTGTTTAGCTCTAGTTTTGAACTCAAGTCAGCTTGTATGAACTTGAACATCGCAAGATAATCTGGTAACGACTACTGACCTTACAGAAGAGTCACTGAAATTGTGTCAGTTGCACAGAAAATTTGCAAAATGCATATCGTCACCTTTCATAAGTTATGAAGCTAATATTGCGACTGTTGATCCTAACTTCTGAACTCAAGGGCAGTTTTGGTGACCTATAACATCCCAAGATAACCCGTTCTATCTGTTTACCTTCTCGAAGACTCACTTAAGTTGGTCAAATACATATTGTTATTTGTTTGGTCAAGAAAGCTAAAATTACAACTGTAGATTTTCAGTTTTGAATTCCAGTATAGTTTGGATAACCTAGAAGATTGCAAATGCAGAGCGTACCTTTGCATAGCCCAGAAAGCTTTTGTTGCAACAGTAAGTCTTATGTTCTGATCTCAAGGATAGTTTGAATGACCCATAACAAGTCATATTGTAATATAATGTTTGTTGACCTCTAAGAATATTAATGGAATATGTTTGAATATTTATTGTAACTTTGTACTGCCTAAATATCACTGTTACAGCTGGAAATTTTCATTTCTGAACGCCAGGACAGTTTGGACGACATAGAGGATCGAAAAATTATAAAATATTGACGGATGACCTTCCGAATAATTCATTGAATATGTTTGAATACATATAGTCACCTTATATAGCCCAAAAAGCTACTGTTACAACTGTAGCTCTTATGTTTTGAACTCGAAGACAGTTTGGATGACCTAGAATATCCCAAGATTGTCGCATTATGTATGTTGACCTTTTACACTGTTCAATGAATATTGCTACATACATATTGTTCCTTTGAATACTCCAAAAACCTACTGTAACAACTGTTAATTTAATGTCCTGAACTCAAAGACAGTTTGGATGACCTTGATCATCCCCGTTTATCTCGTAATGTTTGTTTACGTTCTAGAAGATACACTTGATATGGTTGAGTACGTAGCGTTACTTTTTATAGCCCAAAAAGCTATACTTACTACTGTAGATCTTAAGTTCTGAACTCACAGTTTTGATTACCTAGAACATCACAAAATTATCAAATGATGACTAATAACCTTCTAAAAGGTTCATTCAATATGTTTGAATACAATCATAATCTTATATAGCCCTCAACTGTAGATCTGAAGTTCTTAACTCAAATACATTTTGGATAACAAATAACATCCCTGAAAGATACAAACATAATTAACACTAAGCACTAAAAATTTAAAAAAAACGTTTGCATATGTAACATATTCTATAACAACCCTTTCTACTATTAATAAGGCATTTGTTTTTTTTTTCCTGAACTTCTTTACATCCAGGATGTTCTAGGTCGTAAATTAGGCCTTGAACTCATTTTTTTAAATTGTATTTCCCAGACAAAATAGTTGATGCAAAACCAATTTGCCGAATACAGTGCACACTTCTATTCAGTCTGTGGTTTGATACATCCATTTTCCTTCTGGGATCATAAATGACCGCTTTTTTTTTGTTTCTTTTTTTTTTTTAATGTTTAAGGTTTATTTAACTTTTCAGGTTACATTTACAATTAAGAGGTTACATTTGGCTATTACATTTTCCTGTTGCTTAACTAACTTAAAACTAATATTAGCTGTTGGGAGCCGATTACCCGCGGCCTACTCGGGCTTAGAAACACATGTACACGCTCTTCACTCATGCTCATCTTTCACTCACACTCACGTTCATACATAAACTCAGCAAAGCACACAAAACCAAATACAGAAAGGAAAGGGAGAAACTTAGCCTACAACTTAACCTATTTTGAATTTTTGCAATTGACAATTTACAACACATTCATCCAATGCTTGAAATTTAACATGTAAATTTTTCTATTATTCCATTTTCTTTCACGAATCATTTTAATGAAGTTTTCAAGATTGTTCTTTTTTGATTTCAAGTTAAAGCTTATTCCTAACGTTGTTAACCACAAGGCAACTTTGCTTTGATATTGTTCTTTTTGTATGTTTCTAAAAAGTAATTCTTCAGGGTCGATAACTGAAATCTTCAACTTTTGCTGAATGCTGCTGGTTATCCAGTCCCAAATGATTTGACTGTTTTTGCAAAACTTAATTCTGTGTTCTATTGTATCAATTTTTCCTCAATCTTCACATAAATTATTCAACGTTCCAGATATTTTCTTATCATACAGTTTAGATTTTGTAGCAATAATTTCATTGAGCATCAAAAATAAGAAGTATTTTTCCTATGAACCCAAGAAGTTTGAATCAAGATTCTGCCTACAAATATCCCAAGCCTTTAGTGGATATTTGGTTTCAATTTTTGGTGACATGTTTTGCTTACTTAAAAAATAATTATAAATCATTTTACTTGTAAAATCATTGATAATCTTTTCAATATTCATGGCTTCCCGTATCCATTCTTATGTTTTTCGATTGATAGAACAACTATGGGCTTGTGCGAATATGAAATCGTCTTTTCTACCATTTTTGTCACGGTGAAGAATGTTTTTAATGAATAGGGATTTCATCTTATTTTCAACATCAAAGAGTGCGAGACCTCCTTTAGCAATATCTAGATATAACTGGTTTAAACAAACTCTAAAAATTCCTACGCCTTTGAAAATGAAGTTTCTACTCAAAGTTTTAATCTTGGCTATATGAGAATTGCTTGGAGGGTAAACTTGAGATAAATACCAGACCTTAGAAAGAATGAGGTTGTTCAGTATCCAAGATTTCTGAAATATATTTAAGCGACGTTTTTGATGCACTGCTATCAAAAAATTTATTGATTTTATAATTTTTAAATAGTTGGCGTCAACAGTATCATTAAATTTCTTAGCAATTTCTACTCCAAGTATTTGCAAAGAATCAGTTTCTTGCAAAATATGAGGACCTGTGCAGCAATTATTTGGTCTAAGGAAAAATGATTTCTGAATATTCAGTTTAATTTTAGCATATCGGCTAAAATTATCGATTATTTCTAAAACTTTATCGAACTCTTCATCATTACGATTAAAGATGACTATATCGTCTGCATAGGCAATAACTCTATAAAAGTTATTGTCTATGAAACAACCTTTTATATTGTTACTTATTTTTATAATTAAAGGTTCAATATACAAAATTAACAGCGCCATGCTTAAAGGGCAGCCTTGACGAACTGACGATTTGATAGGAATTGAATTTGTTAACAGACCGTTAAATAAGACTTTTGATGTAGCTTGACTATATAAGTTCCGAATGCAATTTACAAATTGAACTGGGAAACCGAACTTTTCCAAAATAAGCCAAAGAAAATTATGATTGACACGATCGAAAGCCTTTTCGAGAGCAAGGCTCACGATTGTACCCTTTAAACGTTTATTGTTTTCTGCTTTAATTATTATGTTTCTGAGATCTTTCAAGTTTGTTGTGCATGACTTTGAAATTTGAAAAAGGCTAAGTTTTTCATCTTCCAGTATGTTGCAAGTACTGGTTTTTAATTTTAAATTTTCCATTCGTGATTGTTCAATATTCATTAATTTTGATTTAACAAAACTCAGCTCCTGAGAAACATTACATCCTTCGTTTTGCTTGATTGTAATTTCTTTCAAACAACGATGCAAAAAACTTTTTGAATCAGATATTTGCTTATTATAATCATACGATTTTGCTTTATAAAAGGATTTTGCTTTTACTTTTAGGTGGTTCGTCCACCATGTGAAGAAATTGTCATTGTACACGTTTCTTCGGCGGGTTTCCCGTACAACCTTGATGAATTCGCATTTAACGTCTTCATCAAGCAAGATTGAAGGATTCATTTTCCAAAATCCCCTTCCACAAGGGGTAACATTTGAATTTGAATCCGTCTCATATATAATCATTAAAGAATGGTGATCTGAAAAAGGAGTAGCTAAAGTTTCAAAACTTTTGACTGCTTTTAAAAAACTATTTGATCCATACACTCTGTCTAACCTAGACATTGAAGCACCTCTGAAAAAGGTGAACGGTGTATTTGAGTCAAGTGAATTCCCAATATCAGAAAGACCCAAACTGTCTATTAGCTGCTTTAGTCACTGACATATATTTTTAACTGTTCCATTTGAATCTTTCCTTAGTAAAATACAATTAAAATAACCTAAAATAATATTAGGAAAATCGTGAGACAAATGAGCAAGAATATCTTGAGTAAAAAGCATGTCACGTTCTTTTCTAAAACCTGAGCCAGAGTGTGCGTAGATATTAATGAAATTAATTCCACCGATCCGTATGGAAATGATTCTTCCATTTGGGTTCAACACTATATCCGTAAAATCAATGTTTCTGCGGATCAGTACAGCTGTACCTTTATTATCCTCACTAATGTTAACGAAGGCTGTATGAGTTGACAGGAAACTAAAATTTTCAAACGCAATTTCTTGAAGAAACACTATGTCTACGTCATTGTTCCAAACAAAATCCCGTAACAAATTTTTCTTTAACGTAGAACAGATTGCATTGATGTTTATAGAAGCAATTTTTCTTGAAAACGTGGTAGTGTTAGAATTCACTGTGGTACTCATCGTTGGTGTTTACTACAGTGAACACTGTGTGATTGTCTTATTTTTTGTTCCTTTTCGACAACACTCTAGGTGGGTCTCTTGATACTTTTGTCCACTTACCGTCAAGTTCATTTACCTCTCTCAAATTATTCTCATCGATATCCGAGCCTTCCGATGAAATGATTTGCGTGCGTTAGCCATTCCTAGGGCATTCGGAAGTCACGTGCTATGGTGTTTCCTCCTCAATGCTACGTTCTGAACAGATGCGTAACGTGGCATGTCCAAACATAAGTATAAAAGCAATACCTAGATACTTCCTGAAACAACAACGATCAGACAGAAACTGAGTTACTGTGTAGAAGTTCAAGTCAACTACCGTTCACCGCTGTGCTTCACTCCTGCTGCCACTAGTGAGTTGAGTGAAAGTGTGCGCTTGTGAAGGGATGGCTTGGAGTGAGTGAATCACTCTCTCTTTTAAACGACCGTTCTCACGTGTTCTTACCTGTCCTCGCCCACGTGCACTCGACTGCGATCGCTGCCGGGTACACTTGTGCGAGAACGCACCATTGCTCTTTCTATGATTCGCTGGTGCAATTGATGGTGAAAATGTCTTCGGAGTTGTAGAAAATGTCCAAAAATAGGAAGCGGGAAGAAGCATTCTTCTTTCTTAACTTTTTATGTAGCAAATTTGCAATCACTAGGACGCACGCATCAGGGAATTTATCTGCAGTCGCTTCTGTGAATTTGAGAACTCTCTCAGAGCGATCGAGTGCTATGTGAATAAGATCATTTTTTTCCACTGACATGCGGTACTCGCATGCAAACACGGTGATGAATATAGACGAGAGATAAGTGCTCTCGAAAAAAATAAAATCTCTCTTTACCACACTGAGGATATGGACATCCTGTGTGGCCTGTAGGTACGTGAAGCACAGATGGTTCGCATTGTCTAGTTATTAACCAAGCAAGAGCATGCGATGATTCCAATCAAATAAAAATTTATAAACAAGTTGATTAGAGTGGTTGATTAGAGACCACGATGCCTAATACAGGACGCCAAATCAGTCCAAAATAACATCTGGCATTTCTGAGACATCAAAAAGGAAAGGTGGCGCTTGTGGAATCATCCATCTTTGTTAATTTTCTTGTTGATGTTGCCAGATGTGATGAAAGGCTGACTAAAATTCTCATAACTACTGATTCACCTATTTGTTTCAAATGTTTTATCGTAAGCGTCCAGACTTTTTCAGAAATGCTTGCAGAGTAGTTCAAGGATGCAGTTCTTGAAGAGTAGTTCTGGAATCATCCTGAATGGTTCTTAGATGCTAGTAGTTCTGAAATGCTTCTAGAACAATTTTTGAATGATTCCTGATTTATTCTGAGCTGCTTCCATAATTATTCTTCGATACTTGCAGAGAAATTCCGGAAAGCTTCTAAAGTAATTCTAAAATGCTGAGAGAGTAGTTCTACGATAGATCCAGAATTGATCAGGGAAGCTTCTATAAAAGTTTTGGGATACCTCCATAGCAGTTTTTTATGCTCCTTGAGTTCTTCTGGAATGATTCCTGAATGTTCCAAGATAGTTCTAAAATTGTTATGGGATGCTTCCAGAGTAACTTTTCGATACTTTGTAGGTTCGGATATGGTCGCAAAGATACTTCCAAAATTATTCTGTGATGCTTCCAGAGTAGTCCTGGCATGTTTCCAGAGCAGATTTTGGATTAGTTCTGGATAGATTCCTTAATTACTTCAAGAATTGTTCTGCCATATTTTCAAAATTGTTATTGAACAGTACTGAGGTGCTTCAAGAGTAGCCCTGAGATGTTTCCAAATGTTTTTGGGATGCTTCCAGAGTAGTTGTGGAATGATTCCTGTATTGTTCTCTAGAATGCTTCCAGAATCATTCTGGAATGCTGCCAGAGTAATTTTGAAGTGCTTTCAGAGCAGTTTTGCGATACCTCCAGAATTATTAAGGCATACTTTAGAGCTCTGGGATGCATTCAAATTAGTTTAAGTATACCTCCTGAGCAAATATGTGATGCGTCCAGAGTTCTTTTGAAATTATTCCTAAATTTTTCCGAGATAATTCCAGAATTGTTCTGTGATGCTTCCGAAGTAATTCTGGAATGGCTTCAAAATAATTCTGGAATACTCCTGTGGAGTTCTGTGAAATTTCCAGCGCAGTTCTGTGGTGCTTCCAGAGTAGTCCCTTCTGGACGATTACAAAGTAATTGCCCAATTTAGTAAGTCATTGTCCACTTGTTCAACTTAATAAGTAATTGGTAAATTCCAAATTGATTGTCCAGTGTAACACCTCTTGGATGATTCCAAAGTAATCGTTACTGTCCACTTGTTCAATTTAATAAGTATTTGATAAAAACCAAATGAATTGTCCAGTGTAATACCTCTTGGATGCCTCCGAAATAATTGTGGAAAGATTCCTGAAATGCTTCCAAATTTGCAGAACTACTTCCAAAATTATTCTGTGATGCTTCCAGAGCAGTTCTGGGAAGCTTCCTGATTAGTGTTTGAATGATTCCTTAACTGTTCTGGAATGCTCCCGGGAAAGTTTTGTGATACTATCAAAATTGTTGTTGAGCAGTTCGGAGGTACTTCAAGAGTAGCCCTGGGATACTTTCAAAGCAGTTCTGAGGTTCTTTCGGTGTAGTAGTGCAATGATTCCTGTATTGGTGGCTGGAATTCTTCCAGAATTATTTCTTAATTTCTTAATGCTTTCCGAACAGTTCTGCAATACCTCCAGAACTATTTAGGTGTACTTCAGAGCTCTGGTATGCCTCCAAAATAGTTTTTGCATACCAGCAAAGCAAATACTTGACGCTTCCAGAGTTCTTCTGGAATAATTACTGAATTATTCCAAAATGATTCCAGAATTATTCTTGGATGCTTTCATAGTAACTGTGAAAAACTTCCAGAATTATTCTGGAATGCCTCCGAAGTAGTTCTGTTATACGTCCAGAATTGTTCTGGGATGCCAACAGAGTAATTTTGGGATGCTTCGCAAGTGGTTCTTGAATGCTTCCTGAGTAATTGTAACGAGTAATTGTCCAATTGTTCAATTTAGTAAGTACTTGTTTAACTTCATAGTAATTGTAATAGCTCTTGGATGTCTCTGACATAATTGTGGAAAAATTCCTGGAATTATTTGAAAGTCGCAGATCTGAGAAGCTTCCAGATTAGTTTTGAAATGTATCCTAATTTGTTCTGGAATGCTTCCAGAATAATTCAGGAATACGTTCAAAATGGTTGTTGAGCAGTTCTAAGGTGCTTCAAGAGTAGCCCTGGGATGATTCCAGAGCAGTTCTGGGGTTATTTCAGAGTAGTAGTGGAATTATTCCTGTATTGTTGTCTAAAATTGTTCCAGAATAATTTTGGAATGCTGCCAGAGTAATTTTGTAAGGCTTTCCGAACAGTTCTGCAATACCTCCAGAATTATTCAGGCGTACTTCAGAGCTCTGGTATGCCACCAACATGGTTTTTGCATACCAGCAGTGCAAATATGTGATGCATCCAGAGTTCTTCTGGGAAGATTACTGAATTATTCCAAGATGATTCCAGATTCTTGGGTGCTTTCATAGTTACTGTGAAAAACTTCCAAAATTATTCAGGAATGCCTCCAACGCAGTCCAGAATTGTTCTGGGTTGCTCTCAGAATAATTTTAGGATGCTTAAAGAGTGGTTTTTGAAGTTTAAGTGATTTTGGATGCTTCCAGAATAATTCTGGAATGCTTCCAAATACGTTCTGAAATGCTGACAGAGTAGTTCTTTGATAGTTCGAGAATTGTTCAGGAATTCTTCAAGAATTGTTCTTGGATGTTTCCATAATAGTTTTGAGATACCTTCAAATCAGTTTTGTGATGCTTCCTGAGTTCTTTCGAAATGATTCCTATTTTTTTACATGAATTGTTCTGGTATTTTTCCAAAGTAATTCTGGATTGGTTTCAAAATAATTCTGAAATGCTCCTGGAGGAGCTCTGCGATACTTCCAGAGCAGTTCTGTGGTGCTTTTAGAGTAGAACCTCTTGGGTGATTCCAAAGAAATTGTCCAGTTTAGTGAGTGATTGTTCAATTATTCAATTTAGTAAGTTTAGGTTAAATTTCAAAGAATTTGTCCAGAGTAATATCTCTACGATGCCTCCGAAATAATTGTGCAAAGATTCTTGGAATGTCTGCAAAGGGCCAGAACTACTTCCAAAACTATTCTGTGATGCTTCCTGAGCAGTCCCGGGAAGCATCCAAATTAGTTCTGGAGTGATTCCTAAATTGTTCTGGCATGCTCCCAGAATAATTCCGGAATGCTTCCAGAATAGTTCTGGGATACTTTCAAAATTGTTGTTGATCAGATCTGAGGTACTTCAAGAATAGCCCTGGGATGCTTCCAGAGCAGTTCTTGGTGCTTCCAGAGTGGTTGTGAATTTATTCCTTTATTGTTGTCTAGAATGCTTCCAGAATAATACTGGAATGTTGCCAGAGTAATTTTGAAATGTTTTCAGAACAGTTCTGCAATACCTCCAGAACTATTTAGGCGTACTTCAGAACTGTGAAATGCTTTCAAAATAGTTTTAGCATACCTCTAGAGCAAATATGTGATGCATCCAGAGTTCTACTGGAATGATTCCTGAATTATGGTTACCGAGATGGTTCCAGAATTGTACTTGGATGCTGTCACAGTAACTGTGGAAAACTTCCAGAGTTTATCTAGAATGCTTCCAAACCCTAGCAGCAAGTGTTGCAATTTGGTTGAGATAACATGAATGTGACTTGTTTTAGTCATAATCATGTTACAGCAACTAATTATGACTGTTGTGTGCTACTTGAGAAGTAGTTCTGTGATACTTCCAGAATGGTTTTGGGATGCCCCCAATGTAGTTTTGAGATGCTTCAAAAGCACACCGAAAAAAATAATTAATTTTAACAAGCGCGTAAAATTTCTCCTCGTGTAATTCCAAGCCAAAGGGGCATGAACAATCTGGCTTTAATTTACATGACATGTAATCTGGCTTAAATTTACATGAAATATCCCATTATGTTCTGCCAAATCTAGCGTTACCTTGATGTGCTTAAGATAACGCAGAAAATTCTGTGTTTCTTTTTATCTGTGCAGTTCTTGAATGCTCCCTGAGCAATTGGGAAATCTATCATATGTATCATACATATAATACCGACTATACTCAAGATGGACCAAATGGCAGGAACTGATACAGCTAGAAGTGGTCTAACATTATTATTTTCTCACTAATGGAAGACTGATTCATGCCCCAACTGCATAAAATCGCAATCTAAGTGAAGATTCAGAAGGTTTGTGATAATGTTTAGGATTGTTTTTGACTTCAGAAAGGTTTTATCATTAAAAAAAGGTAAAAGAAAGTTAAAGAACGAACTGCTTTTTAATTTTAAAGGAATTATCAACGCTATTCTTCTTTATGTTATTCAAAATATACGTTCAATGGAGTTTAATATTATTTTATTGCCTTTTTTATGTACTCTTTTAGATCACATTGCATACTTTCTCATACTTTTATTGAGCTTTCAGAGAATTGTTTTTACTATATATTAATATGTCATCTATGAGAGATTACTGTTTTTTATTCGTTTTTGTTAAATTTAATGTTATTTTTGTTTCTTTTTCTAGGCGTCAATGTGTTATAGAATTTGTATTATATTTTATTTCAATTTTGGGTTTCAATTGTGCCATGAGAATGTAAACTTTTCTATTGTAATTTTTAGTGTTTCCATTATAAACACCCCGTAGTTATTGTGTTATGTTAATTTTAGATTTGTCTATAGGAATTTTCTTTTTTTTTATTAGCCATTTTTATAGGTCAAGTTTAAGAGATGACCATATATGTAAGAATACTAGAATACTGCAACATCCCACTGAAAGTTTACTGTACTAGCAAAATAATACTACCATTAGGAATTTGCTACAAATTATAGTGCAAAATTCCTACGCGTTCTTCAAGACCAACTGCATTTGGATTGAAAATCAACATTCAACTTGCCGAAAGCAAACATTCATACTGCTATTCTGCGTTCATTCCTGATCCTAACTCCTTCGTTCCCATTCGGTTAAGCTACTCCCAGGAGGAGCCACTTGAGCATCTACATTCCATGGAATCCCATTTTCGCATGATGCACGAGACGACGCTCACTGTCCAATAATCTCATCTGCCAGAATACCTACCAACGCACAAACCCACTCACATCCTGACAAGACCTGAATGCACATGCCATAGTTCGCTCTACCTTGATTCACGATTTCGAAACAAGAAAGGTATGAAAATGGCATTCCTGCACGAAAATATTCGCTCGTTTTTTTTTTTGGTAACTGCGATTGCTCTAAGTGTAAAAAGGTGCATCGGTGCACAGAGCAAGCTACTCGAAGCAAAACGTCCAACGCAGACTGCAGCCCTCTGGACGTTCGTGCCGAGTCGAGCGATGGGGAATTAAACCTTGAAATCAGTCCCTGATGTCCTATGCCAGGGACTTTGAGGTTCGGGTTGTTCGGAATTCGGGAACAAATGTAAAGTATTGTCTCGTTTCCATGGTTTCGCGTATTGGAGAGCCCGAAGTTTGCAAACCTTGGTCCCCCGCCCCGCCGCCATCTTGCATCAACGTTATTTTATAACGCATATCGCACTCAGCCACGTCAGTTGGCAAGGGAGCACATTTCGCTGTCTGCTAGTCGTGAGTGAAAACTAATGCTGATTCCACCGGCTCCAAACCGTACCGGCCAGTCCTCCAGAGTGGCCTCGTGAGAAATCGTGGGATGCAGCTGGAATTCGGTTATTATTTTACGTGCAGGAGCCGTGCATGATGACGGGTTTTTCGTGGGATTTGATTGTGTTCAACAGTTGTTGATCCTGAACCATGATTTCACAGCTTGTTGAATCGTTTGTTCTGTGGCGGCGCAGCACAATTCTGGAATCCAGTGCGGGGGCGATTTTGTTACTTCTGGGGACAGTGCGAGGAAGATTTAGTATCTTTTTGTCGATTTCGTAAGGAAAGTATGAGCTGTTTTTGTAATTCATCGCTACCCTTTGGTGATACCTTATGCACAGTCGGTGAATGCGTGACTAAAAAGCAAAATTGAGAGTAATTTAAATTCTAGATTCATCTAGAATACTTTTGATTCGACTGTGTCATGCCATAACATCCATCGAACGTTCTTAATTCACAGTTCTGGAAGAGCTTTAAAACAAAAACCAGATATCAGACTTTTCGCACCTTTGCGTACATAGTTGCTACCATCAACGGGATACACTCGTCAATTAACCTTCTGAATCCCATATCAATTCATCCGATGTTGGACCACCCATCTTTCACGAACCCAAAAAAAAATAACAGGTACCCATATGAAACATCCATCAACTGGAAACCACCTCGATAAAAATTTATGTTGCTCCAATATATGTATTATTACAACACAATTTTCGCTCGTAACATTATTAAATTGACAACATCGGAAGCTGGTCAACCATGGGGAATACATCGTACACTGCAAAGTGCCCTGTTGCAAAAAAAAAAAATGGAACCGGCTCTCCCCATAATCGTTGAAAATAAAATTGCCTCCCCACTGCAGGCGTCCTCCATCGATACCCTCCGCTGCCGATGTTGCTGCATTGAAGCACCGATTCGAAAACATATCGAAAACAGGCAAAAATATAATTGACTCTCACCCAGGCTCAGTCCTCCGACTGGTCAGTTATTTTTTGTCGCCGTAAGTGTGGAGTACGGTGGCCTCAAACGCCTCTTGTAGAGAAAATACGCGCGCTTTTCTCATATTAGATTCGCGATGCTATGGCAACCGATAAACTCAAAAGGACCCATTTCACCCCTTGGATGCATTGGGGCCTGCCGACCTCTCTCCATCGACCGACCAACCAGCCAGCCAACCGATCGAGTGCTGATGGGTGCCGGTGTACATGTGCGGTGAGTTTTTCGATTATTGGTTTGCGAATATAATCAACCCGGCACCACGGGGCTTAATGACTTGATTCATGGGTGCAATTCCGGAAAGGATCTGGCTCAAAAGCGTTTATAGAACAAACGCACTGGGTTATTTCAACTTTGCCTCGCTTCGCGTCGTCCCGGAATACAAATGCAGCTCGGAAAGGGGCGGACAAGGAATGGGTATGTAAATTTGGAAAGCGAGTTTTCTGTCATGGTTTTAAATATTTGAAACTTTAATGTTTAAAATTAACCTTTTATTGAGATGATGATCGAGTTTTAAATCTAAATATTCATCAATGATTGCCTTTTATGTAGTGGCAAGTTTTTCTTTCGGTATTATTCATCATACTAACATCGTGCCTTGCAGCCTTTAGTACACTTACCAATGTATTTTATTGCAAACTATGGATTTCGTACAAAAAATGAAAATGAAAGGCAAATGTGTCATTTGCTTCTGCCCAATATGCAACGACCGATAACATTTTTCATTATATACACTGAAAATTAAATTTAGTTTATATTACGAAATCGAAGGTAGAACTAACAAATCTCTTCGTTATTTTCTGCAACGAAACTGATTTGCACTTATTATGAAGATACATTCGTAAATAATGGCACACACGCAACTGTCAAAAGCACTAAGCTTTTGTTGACACAGAAAGAACATTCGTGCATTCTACGTAAACAATACAAAGAGCTACGAATATTTGATCACAAATTAAAAAGAAATGTCTCTGGTGGTTGCATAAAGGACTGACAGCTCTACTTTATCGACTCGAAATGTAATTGACAAAAAATAAGCAACCTTTTTTTCAATGTTTCTGACATGGGATTCGAACCTGAAGTTTTCGAAAGTCTTGATTCCGAATCGATGATTGATCTCACTAGGCCACGCTGATTAATGAGCATGAAGTTATACCTCTCGGCAGCGCTCTAATTTTTGTTTTGGGATGGATATATTATTACCGCCCATACTAGCAGCAACGCCATTACGTATGAGTACGGTATAAAAGAGCAACAGCGATTGGTTGGTCTTCACGAAATTCATTTCGTGCATTTTACAAAAACGTGTAATGGAAGCATTTCACCCATGTTTACAAAACGCGTGAAAGCTATTTAACGAAAATAAATTTTCAGTGTGTATATAATCTATATCTATATACATAAAAATGAATTTCTGTCAGTCTTAACCTTCAAGACTCGGACACTACTGAACCGATCGGCGTGAAATTTTGAATGGAAGAGGTTTTGCGATCGGGAAACCCTCTCGAAGATCATGGTTGTCACCTTGTCGTAGGTGAGAGGGCTAATCCCATGCAAAAGGCCAGCATAGGAGACCAAGAACATGATCAGCAGTGATAGTATCACGCTCTACTTTCTTTAAATTGCCACTTCGTAGTACGTTTATTTGAAGGCAATGAAAGAGGCGTCTTACTGGCGGGATAAGCCGCAATTCACTCTTATACGCAGCTGGAAACAATCTACAAATTCCTTCAAATGATTTAGGGAACCGACAAAAAGTGCACTTTCTATTTGCTTGACAACTCTTTCATTGCTGTTTACTCTCTAATTGTCATTGAATAAACAGCAAATATACCTACACACTTGGTATTCTTAATAATCTTATTCATCCCATCATTATCGAATACGGTGAGTGTTTTGATCATGATTGTGAGCAACTAGTAATATGTCCTGATGTGACAGGTGCAGATAATGCAAATATATATTATAATTTAAAAGTACGCTCTATACGACAGCCGTGATCAAGGCAACATATTATTTAGCTAGGGATCAGACCTTCTGAACTGAACAAAGGTCATTGAAAAATGTAACTTAGGATAGATGCTGACAAGGAGTTAAAGGCTGGGGTTTTATAAAAAGAATAGGACGCGGAGGGTCCGCTTAGGGAGACAAGCGGCCTTGAGGACAAAGAACAATTCTTCTCTATATCTTCTCTGTATTGTATGTCAGCTATAAAAAACCTGCAGTCAACTTCACGTGAGGCTATTCTGGAAAAATTAAATGTCTGTATAGAGCTTACCTCATGTGGTCGGTTTTAATTGACAGTATATGGGACAGCAAATTTATTCAAAAACATGTGCTGAAATACTGTGGTATTCAGAACGAACAGTGGTCAAGTAGTCAACATAGACATAGACAAAAGTCATTCTGAGTATTCTGAATATCGGTACTA
This sequence comes from Aedes japonicus, assembly GCA_034211315.2. Taxonomy (NCBI): domain Eukaryota; kingdom Metazoa; phylum Arthropoda; class Insecta; order Diptera; family Culicidae; genus Aedes; species Aedes japonicus. The sequence goes on from JASCZW010003888.1 coordinate 31,480, forward strand.
GCAGATATAATATAAGATCGCAAAGGATTGGAAACTCGTGAGAAATAACATAGGTCATAAAGAGCGAACACGAAATTATTGCGACACATTCAACAGGGCATAACTTTTTTACCATTGGGTAAAAATCGACCAAATTTTGCACACTTTCTCATTGATGTGTATTGTTTACATGCTGTCAAACTCAAAGTCGTGTTTTTCGATTCAACGAAAATGAAGGTGAACCAACGCGAGTCGAGAGAACAAATTCTTTCCAAACACCTGGAATTTCCTGACCTGTCGCACCGGCAGTTGGGGATAATGTTGAACATTCACCATTCAACCGTCTCCAGAGTGTTGAAGCGGTTCCAGGAGCGGTTGACGTTGGACCACGGCAAAGGAGCTGGAAGAAAACCGGGACCGGAGAACAAAAAGACGGAGGGAAAGGTGAAGCGGATGATTAAAGCAAATCCCAACGTCTCAAGCCGTGATTTGGCTAAAAAGATCGGCATGTCGCAGAGCTACGTCCAGAATGCAAAGCAGAGCTGGACTACATACATACAAGGTACAGATCTTCCCAAACCGCGATTGGCAGCAACAATCGACGGCTAAAACTCGGGCACGGAAGCTCTACGAGAAGATGCTGACAAAGATGGACGACGAAACGTATATAAAAGCCGATTTTAAGCAAATTCCGGGGTTGGAGTTTTTCACCGGCAAGAGCATGTTCTATGTGGACGACAAATTTAAGAAGAAGAAAATGTCGAAGTTCACCTCCAAATATCTCATTTGGCAGGCCATCTGCTCTTGCGGACTGAGGAGTGAGCCTTTCGTGACAAAGGGCACAGTAAATGGCGAGATCTACAAATCTGAGTGCCTCGAGAAGCGCCTTTGCCGTTCTTGCAGCAGCACGACGATGCTCCGCTATTTTGTCCAGATTTGGCATCATGCCGCTATTCTTAAAGACCAATTCTGTCCATTTTGTTCCAAAGGACATGAATCCGCCAAACTGTCCGGAGCTGCGCCCGGTGGAGCAGTACTGGGCAATGATGAAGCGGGAACTTCGGAAGAGCAAGAAGACAGTCAAAGACGAGAAAGACATGTTAAGAAAATGAAAAAAAAAAAAACTGAGAAACTGGTACCGGATGACATTGTAAAGACTTTGATGGAGCGCATCAAGCGAAAATGCGTTCAATTTTACACTCAAGGCTCCATCGATTAATTTTTCTTTTGATTTTTGAAGTAAATATATGTATAAAACTACCCTAAAATTTTGGTTTGATTCTAAACATTATAAGAAAATTGGCATGACATTTTCGAATCCTAGAGGGTTTGAGCTGCTTAGTGGAATACTTGTAACTATAATTTAGAAGAAAAATTAAAAATTTTCTTCTAAATTATAGTTATGACATTTTCGGTGTCGCAATAATTTCGTGTTCGCCCTTTATGATCACATTAAACCACCAGCTGAAACATGGAGACGCTGGTTGGCGTAGCCTTGGCAATGTTGTCAATTTAACAATAGTGAAATGAGGGAGTGCGAACATATTGTCGCGGTAAATGACCAACAACTGAATTCTTTTAGCACCTTTTTTATTGTTGAAGTATGTTTTAAGACATTTCAGTGTCAGAGGTTGTGCTACCGTAACTCAGTAATCCAAAGTATAAATTTCAGCTATAATTATTTAGAGAATATAAAATATAAATAGATGAATCAATTCAGATAACTTTAGGTTTTATGTTTTCACAACACTCCTAGTGGTTAGTTTTCAGCTTCCGCTGTCTTGCTGTCCTTTTGACATTCAGTCGCCGCAGTGACGCGACGCGTTGACGTTTTCTTCGCCGCGGTGAAGCGAAGCGGTGATAGACGTTGTGGTACAGTGCTCCCAGTTGCAACATCCGCACCTCCGTAACACTGGCCAATGGGTCCAGTTTTGCCACCCAACTCAACCTCCAATAAGGCCAACTTTGATACTGGTCTCCGTAGCATCCCCTTCGCAGTCTGAACTACAGCTTCGCGAACTCTTCCATCACCCGCAGTCTTGACTTCCTTGACTCTTCCACGCATCCATCCGTTCCTTCGACTATCGTCCACAACATAAACCAAGTTTCCAACAGATATCGGTGTAACTTCGCCGAACCACTTCATCCGTCGCACTATGGAACAAAACGCCAAAAACATGAACTTTTTACAATAACTCGTAAAAACGTGTTCTTATCATTTTGGTGTCTTCTGATGAAAATTTTCAAAAAATATATCGCATTTAAAAGTGACAAATTTTTGTTCGCAGCTTCACCACAGGCGCCGCTGCAAACTTGTTTTTTTTATATTATCGTGTAAAAACTTGTAGGGTATGTGTCCCTTGACTCAGCCTATTATGCAACCAGCGATCACATTTTTCATCATAACTCATAAAGTTTTTAAGCTGTAAGCGAGATTTAACTTGTTATACACTTGCAAAGACAAGTTTGATAAGACATTTGGAAGCATGTATCACTCAAAGTTACACAACTATTTTTATAATGCCATAAACTATCGAGGAATGTGGATTTAATGTCGGTCTATTAGCACCAAATTGGGTCTATTCGTGGATGCAACTTCGTCCCATTCGATGGATTTATTACTAAATGCAGTCTTTGTACGGTTTTTTTTTCTAATTTTCTAAATTAAGGCATTGTTAGCTGTACTGGATTTATTTAATACAATATTTCACAACACAAACTAAAGTTAAACTGCCTCGAAACAGTTAAATGATGTTCATATAAGATTTACCAGCCATTCAAAAATGAAAACATTATAATTCACTATACTATGATTTTGTCTCATCGATTTGTGTTTAGATGAGCAACTTGAATACAAACAACCGCAAATTCATGCATTTCCACTTGAAATTTTACCAATAACAAACTTATTACTACGTTATTGATACAACAGGCCATAGTTGGGAACATTCAAAAAAAATATGTACCCAACATTGGGCCTACGATTTTTTTGTAAAATCATTGTTATTCTAGCTATGTGAACAGTTATTTTGTAACGTGTAACTCTTTTCTGCACATCCAGACTGCATTACTTGCTTCATCGATTTAATTAAGCCAAATTTAGATCGCTTGAAATCGTGTAGATCATCTGTTCAGCATAACCAGTGAAATAATGATGCCCCAACAGTTCAATAAACCAAAAATTACACGAAACTAAACAGCTATAAGATGATTAATATTGTCTCAATTGCCTCAGATTACATCTATCATGCTAATAGCAACATGATTTTGTTGATTATCGCTAAATTAATGGCACATTTGGTACATAGGCCGAATGAAGGAGCTAGGCTAACATTACATCCCCTTACCCTATGTTTTGTATATTTTTATAATTTTATGCATAACTGTTGCTATTGAGTTGTGCAGATACCAGGGCCCACGCGCTCTTATGACAATACTCTTAAAAATTCAATATATTTCACACACACACACACACACACACACACACACACACACACAGAGAGAGAGAGAGAGAGAGAGAGAGAGAGAGAGAGAGAGAGAGAGAGAGAGAGAGAGACACAGATTTTAAGGAAATCCTTTCACCCCTCACTTCATCCTCTCTATCTCACCATATAAAAAAAATCAAGTTTGCAGCGGCGCCTGTGGTGAAGCTGCGAACTAAAATTTGTCACCTTTAAATGCGATATATTTTTTGAAAATTTTCATCAGAAGACACCAAAATGATAAGAACACGTTTTTACGAGTTATTGTAGAAAGTTCATGTTTTTGGCGTTTCGTCCCACAGTGCGTCGGGTTCAACGCTTCCAGGAGACATCCAGTTGGTGGTGTATTAACGTCCAGGAATTCTTCACTACTTTTGAAGGGTCAGTTATTGCTACAGCAGGCTGACGAACGCCAGTTGAGCTTCCTAAAAGAAAGTAATTTGGTGTGAGAGCTTCCCTTTTGGCAGCATCCAGAGGTAGGTAGGTGAAGGGTCGACTGGTAACCATGCCCTCAGCATCGACTGCCAGCGTCTCTAATCCTTCGTCGTCCAGTTTCTTGTCACCTCTGTAAGCCACTTCCATGGCCGATTTTATCAACCGCACCATCCTTTCCCACGCACCGCCCATGTGAAATGCTGCTGGAGGAATGAAAATCCATTTGGTATCTGTGTTGGTGAACGTCGCAGCCAAATCGCCGGGTACCTCGCGAAGCTGTTCACGCAGCTGACGCTCAGCTCCTTGAAAGTTTGTACCATTATCCGTATAGATCTCGGCCGGCGCTCCTCGACGGCAAACGTACTTCACGCAAGAAGGTGTTGAAAGACTATGTGCAAGATCAACATGGACGGCACGAATGGTTAGGCAGGTGAACAGACAGATCCAACGTTTGGCGTTAGTCCTTCCTACCTTCACCAACAACGGTCCAAAAACGATTGCGTAGCGAGTGACGACGTAACGGCACGTAACGGTGCCATCCGGGAACCTTGGGAGTTGCCTTCATCACCTTGCACCACTGACAAGCGACCGGAACTTGTTTCACTAACGTCCTCAAGCGGGAGATGTGATAGAATTGTCGGATCTCGTTTACCACTGTTTCGGAGTTCCTTTGACGGTATGTCCGGTGAAAATCGTCTACTATTAGTTTTGTCATGAGATGTGTTCTTGTCAGATAACCGAAAACTTTGCGTGAAATGGCACATACGGCGCAGCTCCAATCCTTCCGTCGCGCGTAGCACTCCACGATCATCAAGTCTTGGTGTCAGTTGGAACAGACTGCTCGATTTAGGCAACTCTGTTTCGCCTTTCGTTAGCAGAATCATCTCGTCTATGTATTCTTCCCACTGCGCACTCTGCAGCAATGACGTTTTTGCTTTCATCAACTCTTCTTGGCTCAGGTTCAGCAACTCAAATTTCTCTCCTCGATGTTTGCGTCTGCAGTTATCAACGAAGCGATGTACATACGCTATGGCACCTAACAATCTACGCCATTTAAAGAAGCGAGAAAAGTTTATCACATTCACCAGAACCGTTATTCCCTGGATCACGAAGCATGGCCGTAGCTTTTCTGCTGGTTGAATCGCGATTAGCGATTGCACCGGCCACTCTATCTCTGGACGTTGAAGAAATTCTGGTTCTTTGAACAACTCGTCCGTTACGGCTGGACATATTCTCTTTCCCACTTAGTCGCAGCGGCTTCTGGGTTCAAGTTGCTTGGTACTCAGCGCCATTCGGCTATGTCCGTTGTTGTTAACAACTCTCGGCACGCTACATATTGATTATAGCGGCGATGATCGGCCCGCAAACAGGCTAAGACCGTGGCAGAATCACTCCACAGAAATCGCTGGTTTACTTTGACGCTGTGACTCTCCTGTACGAACGTCATCAAATCGCTGCCTAGTACAGCTGCTTGTAGCTCTAAGCGGGGAATGGACAATGGCTTCAAAGGGGCAACCGTCGTTTTTGCGGCAATTATCGAGCATTATGTCTCGCCTTCCTCATTGACTACTCTGAAATAGGCCACTGCGGTGAAGGCGACTTCACTAGCGTCGACGAAGATGTGCAGTTGAAGTCTCTCATACGTCTGCACCATTGCTTCCTTGAAGTAGCAGCGTTGGATTCGCAAGGTTGCGATCGTAGGAAATAAACCTGCGTCCACCTGCTCCACCGTTTAAAGATTTCCCACGGCACCTTTTCATCCCATTGCAGTCCTGTTCGCCTTACGTCCTGGAGCAAAATTTTGCCATGGACTAGGAATACACACAAAAGCCACAATGGGTCGAATATCCCCATCAAACATCTTTGCATTTGACGTTTAGTTGGTCGTTCACCGCTGTCGATCAGCTCCTGAACTTCTTCTTTCATTGTCATTGGAAACTGTGGAAACTTGGAAACTTGAACTGTGCTCCGCTGCGTTCAAGCAAAGGCTTTTACTTTTCAGTGGTTCTTCTTCGCTTAGTCCACTTACAACTCTGACACTGTTCGACAACCAATTTCTGAGCTGGAATCCCCCTTTCTTATGTATGAACCGGATCTCATGGGACACCCGTTCTGTCTCACTTTCACTCTCGAAGCTATCAAGATAGTCACCAACGTAATGGTTTTTCAAAATTCCCTCGACTGCTCGTGGGAAACGATCGTTGAATTCTTTGGCATTTTTATTTTTAACATATTGTGCCGAAGTCGGCAAGCACGTGGATCCGAAGGCTGCTGCATCTATAATGAAGATTTCTGCAGGTTTCGATGAGTCGTTCCGGAATAGGAAGCGCTGAGAATGACGATCTGCTTCGCGAATCAGCAGATGAACATTTCTTTTATGTCTGCCGAAACTCCGATTTTGTACAGTCGGAATCGTGACAGAACACCTGGAAGCGACCTTAGCTGGTCTGGGCCTTTAAGTAGCATAGAATTCAGAGATATTCCATCCACTTTGGCAGCGGCGTCCCATACTAGTCGCGTTTTCCCAGGTTTTCGAGGGTTAGTCACTGCACCCAATGGCAGATACCATACACGCTTCGGGTCTGCTTGGACGAGTTCTGCTTCTGTCACTCGATGAGCGTAGCCCTTCAGCTGGTATTTTACTATTTGATTTTTTAAATTCTCCGCAAGCATGGGATCCCGCAGCATGTATAGTATCTGTCATTGGGTGCAGTGACTAACCCTTGAATTTTTAATTTCAGCATGCTTTGGGATCATCTTTGCGTACCAAAACCATTTATCTAATGAGGCTGTAACAGTACAGGCAACAAAGGCTCAATTTGTTTTTTTATTATATCTTCATAACGTTAACATAAGATGTCTTTGGACCAATGGATGTCAGATATGTTTTATATATTAATATATTATGTTTTCTTATTATTATAATTGTGAAAACAAATATTAACCTTCTAAGATATTGCTGCCATAGTTGCTGAAAAAGGGTGAGAATATGACCAGCTAAGTTATTATTATACAGTCTTTTATCGTTAACTGTCGTGCTCATATTATTATTCTCTTACGTGATTCTATTATTTTTTAATAGGCGTAATAAATATTGTATTACATTCAATTTAATTTTGCAATTTGAAATCATTCCCTACAAATTATTACTGCAGTGTAAAGAAATGGAAGAGGATACCGAAATTTAAGATGTACTATTCTTTATATAATTTGTTATTGAAGATCATCCATGAAATTACCAATTTTGGTAAAAAAAAAATAACAAGGCCATGATACATTTTTAGTTTATTTTTGAATACACAAGTTTTTCTGCAATTGCAGCAAGACAACAATCTGCAGACATGTAATTGTAAATTGAATCAGTTCATTTAAAAATATCCCTTCACTTTATTATTCATATTATTTTAAATTACATTGTATATCGATTATACTTTTGTCATTATCACTATCATTTTTATCGTAACTTGTGTTTTTGTCATTTTATATTTTATGATTGTCACTACATAGGTCTTATGTCTTATATGTCCAATGATCATGTTTACTCTTGTCATTAAGAAGTACCTAGTGCCTTGAATTCAAGTAGCTTCAACTGAATCTGAGGCAAACATACGCACTTATCATCTTAAGTCCGTTTAGGCTTATTTGTCGGTTCATTATTTCTCTTCACAGGCTCGACAGTTACTAATTAAATAATTTTAACAATTATTGACCAGCATAGTTGTTAAAACAGAGTTCGTCGGATATTATTTTGTTTTGTTTTGTTAAGGTTCCGGAACATGTTATTGCAATATTGAACTAGCAGAAAGAAAATAACCATTTTGAAAATTTCGACATGCAAGGTGAACAGTTCGGAAACATTATCCAGCCTAGGTTACCGATTTTGCCGTATCAAATTACATACATTCTATATATATACTTATTTCCTTATAAATGTCTATATCTGATATGTATTTCATGGACCTTTTTATAGGTATTTCATTGATTTCAAACATTTCAATACTGGGGTGGGAGGATGCATCAGGGCATCAATGAAGTTGCAATTGGACAATGGAGTAGACAGCCAACCGGAGTCTAGGGGGGGATGTGTCTATCATTTATGATTGATGCATTCCACTCCAACAGCTGTAATGAATTTGACGCGCCTTTCTCAAACAAATCATCTAGTGGAAAGCTTAACTGAATTGCATATTTTATTATTCGTTTTATCGGATCATATTGTTGGAAGGAGATTCTCTTATTCCTGTAGGTTTCGCGGAAGTGTATCTGCTTACGGGCCTCCCCACCTGCTTTTGGTCCTTCAGGCAGCAGAATGTTGAATTTAGAATGGTAACAAGGCATGGTCTTTCTGTTAAGTGCGACCGCATGCAGGGCAAAGCCCACGCGAAGAGGGTGGCTTGCTACATACATACCTATATAGATAACAAAATTACTAGGATAGGCAAATATATGGTCAACTTAGGAGTGCTCGTACTTCACGAAATATTGACCGATTTTAATTAATTCTCTAAGGAGCATTCGACGGGGCAATTATGTGTTTTTATAACGCAGTAACGAGAATGGCCATAGCTCCCGGATACCGGAGATATTCCGGGTTTCTGGAGGGGATGTTTCACATGCCGATTTTCTTTTAAAATTTTATACAGGATGTCGTTAAGAAATATATTTCTCTAGTAAATACAAAAAACGATAACATTTTCCAAGCGAATCATACGTGGAACTCAAAAATCAGCCTTAAAATAGCCGAAATATGCCTATTTTCCTGGAACAAATTCCTTTGGAGAGTTCTGGATGTGGCCAGATCTTTCCCTCATCCAAAACATGCCAAGTGACACCTCTTTCTTCTTCTTTTTCCATAACAAAGCATTCCTTAAGTCTGAAGTGTACATTTGCACACATTGGCCACTCCCGGGGCCACCGGAATGTTCATGGGGGATCTTGTAGCAGGGGCCAATTACATTTTAACACCAAAACATGCCGCACGACAGATCTATCTTGATGGTTTTTCATAAATAAAGTTCTGGTATATTGGAAAAGCCACATTGAAAAGAATTGGACACATTGACCACTTCTGGGAGCACCGTAACATCCCCGGAGGAACATGTCGCAAGGAACAATAACATGTCTACGCCAAAACATGCCGTGCGTCACCTTTTTCTTGTTAGGTTTTCAGTAAAAGCATTTAACGATCTGACACAGTAGGAGAAGATCCCTTAGCGCCGGACAACCGTCAATACCGGACATTGAAGATTCGTGGTATCAACTGTACATTTGAAATGTCTCGTCATGAGTAGTTCTTCATTATTCCTTCTGTAATGCTCTTAGCATATGGTTGATAAAAATATACCGTTGGTACCATGAAAATCAGGTATTGAAAAATTTCCGGCTTTTTGCGCAAGGTTTCCGAGGAGATCTCTCCCTATTTGATTTGAACATTATTACATTTTTAGACAAAATCATCAAAAGGTCGAAAGTAACAATTGTCAACAATGACTTTAAACGTAAATTTCCCGGAAATGCCAGGTTGCTAACATCTATGTCTACTACCGACGGGAAGGTAATAACTCCCTGCATCTGTTTATGGTGCTATTTTGTTTTTTTCTGAGCAAGCAGATCCCAGGAAAATGAGCTAGAAGTCATTGTTTACAAATGCTACGTTCGACCTTTTGACTATTTTGTCTAGATTTGCCCTTTTTTGAGACGTTTTTGATCAGCTTATTTTTCGACTTATGAATGAATTTTGACAGTATTAAGATACACAACAGCTGTGAGAGGCAACATCAATATAGGGCCGTACACTAATTACACACTTAGAAATTATGAATTTTACACGACACTTAATTCATGTTTGTAAAAAGTCGGGGAACGTAAAGAAAGATTTCGCGTAAAAGTACACACTTAGCAAATTTTACAGTATTCGGTAATTTTTTCTGTAAAATTTCTGTAAAATTTGACAAGTTCCGGTAATTTTTTTACCGGAATACTGTAAAATTTCACCGAAATCCGGTAAAACGGATTACCGAACGATCAGCTGTTGAAAGTTCGGTAAAAAATTACCGAATACTGTAAAATTTTCTAAGTGTGTATGTCTCCTGAGACTGACACATACGCAATTCGACGAAAGACTTGTTTGATTGAATTTATTTTCGCATCTCTTTGAACTCATTCTTATGTGCTAAAGGAACCTTGCATGTGTCGGTCTCAGGAGACAGATATTTACATGACATTTTGGTAGTGTGTACGTAAGGAAGTTCATTTAGTGGCGAGGGGGGGCCATCATGTTCTTACAACCCATACAATATTTTTCGAATTTGTATGTAACAAATTTTACAAGGGGGGGGGGTCGAGAATTACATAAAAATGCCTTACATAATTAATGTATGGCCCCTATCATCAAGATTTGTTTTTGAAACCTGTCATTTCACAAAATTCTCCATTGCGTCATAAAAATTCTCTAATGCGTCATAAAAAAGTGAGCGCCGAGTAGTGAAGACGTACGATGTTTACAACTCTTTCGGAATTTTAACGTGGCTGGATGGTCAGTGCTCGAAAAGCTGGAGCTTCGATATCTGAGGCAGCAAAATTAGTGGGTGTATCAGCGTCAACGGTTTGCTGTATTACGGCTGAGTATTTGAAGGACGGTAAAACGGCGGCAAATAAAAGTGCATGTGGACGTAAAAAGAAATTAGATATCTCAGAACAAATGCTATGAAACCGCGGCCTTAAATTCAACGCTGGAACGCTGTTCAAACAGTTCGAAGGGAACTCCACGACCAAAACTTTTACGGCCGAGCTGCTATCGCAAAACCATTGATCTCTAAGATCAACGCGTCTAATCGACTGCACTGGTGCAATGAGTACCAATCATAGACAGTTGATCAATGGAAGCAAGTTGTATACTCGGATGAATCATCGTACACGTAATTTCTTACTACAGGGCGGGTTTATGTGTTGAGGACACCGGAAGAGACATACAGAACTGATTGTCTGCACCCAACTGTGAAGCATAGAGGAGGGTCTGTCATTGTATGGGGTGCCATATCATGGTACATAGTTGGGCCAGTTATCGTCATGAAAGGAAAGATCACTGCTAATGATTATGAAGAAGTTTTGGGTGATCAGTTGTGTTCATGCTATAATGTTGTAATTTTTGTGAAAATAACTTTGAACATGAATCGTATTAGGTTTTGCCCATGATGAAAACTGTGTTTCTGACGGCGTAGGAATTTTTCAGGAGGCCAATGCACCCATTCATACTGCCGGAATTATCAAGTCTTGGTAAGAGGAACACGATTAGGACTTCAAGCATCTCGGAAGCACAATCTCCGTACTTGAACATCATCGAGCCACTTTGATCCACATTGGAAGCTCGAATTCACAGTGTATTTCCTCCTCCATCGTCGCTGAAACGCTCGAGGATCTTCTAATCCAAGAATGGTACCGAATTCCAATTGAAACCATTCATAAACTGTATGCGGTCCAACGCCGTATTAGTATGCATTCTTAGTAGACAGTAGAGAAATATTGAAAACTTTCATTTGTTGAAGGTCATATTTTTCGACTATTCAACTATCGACTATTCGACTATACGTGTATACGAAAAATAAAAATCATGTTTAGATACGAAAACACAGTTGTCTCAACCAAATTTTCTTCTGGGGCGTATCGGTGGTTTCGAGGGTTGCTAATGTGTTAAACGGGTTTCTCCGGGGACGTTCTGGTGTTAAAATGGAATAAGTCTACTACAGGTTCCCCCGGGGACGTTCCGGTTATCCCGGGAGCGACCAGTGTGTCCAAATGTCCGATTTAAGCTTAAAGAAAGTTTGTGATGAAAAACCATCAAAAAAGAGGTGTCGCGTGGCATGTTTTGGATGGAAGAAAGATCTGGCCGCGTCCAGAACCCTTCAGGGAACCTGCTCCAGAAAAATGGCCATATTTTGGCCATTTTAAGGCCGATTTTTGAGTTCAACGTATGGTTCGCTTGGAAAATGTAACCGCTTTTTACTAGAGAAAAAGATTTCTCAACGGCATCCTGTACAAAGTTTTACCAGAAAATCGATGTGAAGAAATCGAAACTAACATAGAACTGCTTTGAAACACTTAAGTGATTTTCACGTATGATTGACCTAATGTCTAAAATGCTTTGGAATTCATCGGTCATGGTCATAGCAACATAATTTTGTTGGTTATCGCTGAATAATGACGTATTTGGTACATAGGCCGAATGGAGGAGCTAGGTAAACATTACATCCCGTTACCATATGTCACGAAAAAGGTAAAAATCTTATTCGAATATTTTTCAAACCCATGTTTTACTAAACAGTTAATATACGATGAGTCACTCCATTTGAGACAGAGTGTAAAATGAGGAATATTTTATGCCTATAACTACCACTCATTATAACACAGGCACTTAGTCCAGCAGTAATGGGCTCTTCTCTTAGTTTGTCGTAAACAAGCTTTGATACGCTGAATGTCCTAATCATGTCATTGTATGTAGGGTCAAAACGGGTTAGATGGATCGATAGGGAACACCACCCATGGGTATCTAGGGGAATTAAAATAGTCTTTTCCCAAAAACAGGATTGAACAATTGGTCAAAGTGTGAGCATATCGATCAAGAAGATGTGGTATGAGGAGGGAATAGAGACAACTCTTCATCAGAAACTGGAGTTGTGTTTATCATACTGCTCCATTCTCTCACGATAAATGGTTTTGGAATACCCTACTGACCTTTGGCGTACAGAAATTTAAAAGTTAATGAGAATGTAGTATAAAGGGCTATACGGTCAAAATTTGGTCAATATCAACTTGACGTATTTCTTTCAATTTTGTATTTAAAAAACCTGAACACCCCTCATTTTGAAGGTGTGTGTGTGTAGAATGTTGCTCCTATTTTGATTTTGGAATTCACTCTTCAGTTGTCAAAATGCCGTCCAAGCAAGAAGAGCAGCGTATCAAAATTTTGCTCGCGCATCGCGAAAATCCGAGCTACTCGCACGCAAAGTTGGCAAAATCGCTAAAAGTTGCCAAATCAACCGTTACAAATGTAATTAAAGTGTTTGGGGAACGTTTGTCGACAGCCAGGAAGTCTGGATCGGGGGGAAATCGAAAACCGGAAGCCGCTGAGACGACAAAGAGAGTTGCCGGTAGTTTCAAGCGAAACCCTAACCTATCTCTCCGAGATGCCGCAAATAAGCTGGGTGTATCGTCTACAACCGTGCATCGAGCCAAAAACGAGCCGGACTATCGACTTACAAGAAGGTAGTGACTCCAAATCGCGATGATAAACAAAATACGACGGCCAAGCGCGATCCCGGAGGCTGTACACGACGATGCTGACGAAGTTTGACTGCGTGGTAATGGACGACGAAACCTACGTCAAAGCCGACTACAAGCAGCTTCCGGGACAGGAGTTTTATACGGCAAAAGGAAGGGGAAAGGTAGCAGATATTTTCAAGCACACGAAACTGTCAAAGTTCGCAAAGAAATATCTGGTTTGGCAAGCCATCTGTACCTGTGGCTTGAAAAGCAGCATTTTCATAGCTTCCGGGACTGTCAACCAAGAAATTTACGTGAAAGAGTGTTTGAATAAACGTCTGCTGCCTTTCCTGAAGAAACACGGTTGTTCCGTACTGTTTTGGCCGGATTTGGCATCTTGCCATTACGGTAAAAAGGCCATGGAGTGGTACGCCGCCAACAACGTGCAGGTGGTTCCCAAGGACAAGAACCCTCCCAACACGCCAGAGCTCCGCCCAATTGAGAAATACTGGGCTATTGTCAAGCGGAACCTAAAGAAGACCAAAAAAACTGCTAAGGACGAGCAGCAGTTCAAGGCAAACTGGCTTTCTGCGGCGAAGAAGGTGGACAAGGTGGCTGTACAAAATCTGATGGCAGGGGTCAAGCGTAAGGCCCGGCAATTCGGATTTGGAAAAGCGGAAGCCTAACTGAATATTTTTCCTGAATTTTATACTAATTGAACTTGAAAAAGAAATTTAATTTGATTTTTTAAATAAACGATTTCACCGATTTACACGCGTTTTCCCTTGACCAAATTTTGACCGTATCACCCTTTACACAATGTAATGAACAGTGTGCTTTTTTTTCTCATATCTTTTTCATGTCAGCTGCAGACGCAGATTCGGTTGATGTGAACACTGGACGGCTTTGTTTTATATCCAATAATATTGATCAATTAATCTCACCCGATTCTCTATTTTTCCAATTGAATAATGTTGTTAATTATTGTTATTTGCGTTTGTTTCAATTCATTCCTGAGAAAACTTGATTGGCAAAGAAGAAAATTATTCAATTTAAATTTTCTTCAGTACATCTAAGCTGGAACTTGAAAACAAAGACAACCCAAAGGACGTTGAATCACGTTGTAAATGTTAATCCAACAGCCGTCTACCTGGCTTCCGCTCGGAAAGACATTATTCAGCTCCATTTGCCTCAAGAATAAATCTAAACGAATTCCTCGAGATTTACTTGCCACCTTGCTGTGTCCTACACACCACATTGAAGCGCATTTCAGTAGTTTCGAAAACGGTCTGTCTTTGTTAAACTCGGTACCCTGTCGCGTTTCCTGTGCGAACAAGATGGAACCAGGGGTAATCGTCACCGATCGGTTACATCCAAAGCTACGGGACAGGGCTTTTCTCAACCCCTCCCCCACAACGTAGTGTTTGCTTGTGTTGGGTGATAAATTAAACGGTGATCACCACTGTAGTCATTAATCCTTACGTAGGGGCTTGGAGAAATGTGGCCAAAGCATGGTTGCCCCGGCCAGTTGAAAGCATCATTGAAACCACTCTTCGCCGTGGTCGTCGTTGTCATCGTTAGATGTTTCAAACTTTCAACACCCCTTCGAACGAGTTTGTCTGCAGATAGTAGGGAATAAAGCATGAGCGCCGCTTTCACGAAACTGGATGGATGAAACAGAAGAATAGTGGTTTAGAACTATCAACTATGGAAGTAAGTAGTTTACGCCAGCAGTTGCAAAATGTTGTTTTTTCAGCATGAGTTTAAAATGTGATGCATAAATGACTTTTCCTTGCATAAGTACTTCTTTCGTTCCCTATAGTCTAATTATTAATTTTTGTATTCCTGGATTATCGAGATTTTCTGCCCTAAGCTGGTTCATCTCCCGTCGTAGTCACTCAAATAACTTATGGGTATTTTCGTACCCTATAATCTTATCTGAACCTGAAAGTCTCTTTTTAATTCATCTGGAACTCAATCTGATCTTCAAATAACCTTTTTCATTTAGCTAACAGTTTTTTACGATGGTAATAAGATAAGCTGTTCTCTGTTATTTTTTTGACGCAATCCATATTTTGGATCTCTTGTATTTCGTGAAACTTCGAGCACAATACCAAAATCAAATTTACCTCTTAAAATGTAAACAATCTTTGTGACATTTCTTAAAATGTTACTCAGGAATTAACGTGTACTTGTAAAATAAGAAAACTAGTTCAACATAGATGTATTGTGAACTTCTGCGCTGATTAAAAGAACGGTTAGTACTTTGATTGAGCTATGTGTCAGAGACTTTTGAAGTTGAAAGCAAGTTCTCAACTAACAACTTATGAACTTGAAGGTTGCATTGAATAGCAACAATAAACTTTTTTGGAACTTTGAAATTTCGTTAGATGTTAATGACACTTTAAAGAAAATTAAATTCTGCCTGTACGTGAAGTGTCTTGTTATTCAGCAAACAAGTTTTATTAAACTAAATTTCAACCAAAGGTGAACTTCTGAGTTCTAAATCTCAAGTAAAATTCGAACTTTTGGTTGCTTGTGATGTTAGTGCAAGAAGAGCTGCCATGGGTGTGACAGGCTCTTCATCTGTGGTTCTCTTTGCACAACTCCTTTTCAGGTCCTAATGATCATTAGGGATGGAGGGAAGTACTACTAATAAAATATGCAACTACGATTTGTCTTTATTTCAATTGTTTTATTTTTATATTCGATTTCACATTTAAAATCGTCGGCCAGAGGGGCTCTACATCTTTAGTTCTTATGTTCTAGTTTAAATTGATATTTTTGTTGTTTTTGTTATACATGTGATGTGATTTTACCTCTTTGACGTGTATTTAACTTTAAAAAAATTATAACCTACGTAGCTACAATAACTTAAGCTTAGTTTACCAGCTGTCTGGTGATAGGATGGTGTGATCTCCGGCAGGATTCTCTGAATCTTTCCAGGATGGCATCTTTTCTTTTGCCGAAGGTCTATATACCAGCCAGGCAATGGATCTCGAGTATTCTGGTACCTGGAGGACAGTTCAGAACCATCCGATGGATTTGGTTCTGAATTACCTTAAGTTTCCGATGGTGGCAATTAGCTCAACTGTCTCAGATTGGCATACCGTACTAGACCATAGGAAGAATAATTTGCTTACTTACTGTCAGTTTGTTCTTGGTCGATAAAGTGGACTTTCTATTGATCAGCGGATACAGAGTTCTTAACAAACTATTGCTTATAGTTGAAGTTTTGTGAACACGTGATTGGAACAACAACTTGCTATCTAGACTGAGACTTGAAATGTCTGTCGAGGGAGGGTGTAAACGCGCGATAACTCAAATACCGTAACTGTGATTTTTTAGGAAGAAATAATAGACTGTTATCATTGAGGTGTCATATAAAAATGACTATCATGTTTATTGCTTCTTTTAAATAGACCTGCGTCTGCATTTGTCTTAGTATCTCGTATTGAACTCCGTTAAACGGAAATGTTTGTTGTCTAACAAACTAAATAGAAGTAACTCATTAAACTACACGCTATCAGTAAACACCTCAAGACCAAAGTAGACAACTTCCCAGAAGTAATCGATCAGTGTGTTACGAAAGTGGAATTTGTCATCTCTTGGCGGAATAAGTCCAAGTGACTTGGAGTGCGCAAGCAGAATCGTCTAAGTTTTAGCTGCATTGATACAAATCTTCCAGCTATTGAAGTATCTGGACAGAACAGTGAGGCCCTCCTGAAATTTTCTAGTCAGAGCATGGATCACTCGACCCTTGGAGATGATGGAAGTGTTGTCCGCGAACATGTTCAAAATACCACCACCTGGCAGAGGAGGGACATCTGACCCCAAGTAACAATATTAGTTTTATTACAACCGTACTCACTCATCCCGGCTTTGTTGATAAAACTGCATTCAAAGATGTTTTGTCCACCATCACCTCCTCTTTGTATCTTTAAAGCCAAAATGTGTACAAAGTGGCCCACTCTATAGACGGTTGTGCAAACAAATGTATAGAACAAGACCATACAGATTTTGAAAATGTTCTAGTAAAAGATGTTATGACCACTTGAGAACCTTCATAAAACCTATTGACTGCCATCAAAACCAGCATAAGGCCAAATGGCCATAGTTGTCAAACTGCACGGTGATATAGTGGTTGGTTGTTGTTCTGCTTTGTTTGATTCTCTGCTCTTCTGATTCATTTAACAGTACATAATATCGAAGAAAAACAATACTAGTGTTGCGAAAAAGTATGTTTGAAAGCAGGATAACCAAAACAAATGGAGTTTTTGTAAAGCTGAGCATGCTCCAAATCATATGCGCATTTAATTTTATGGAGAATATTGACACAATAAGAGCCTAGAATAACATGAAAGGAGCCAAAGATATGCGAAAGTACATCAACAAAAACAAAATTGAAATAAATATATTCGATAAATTAATCATGAATTTCCTAAAAATTTATGGAATTCCATAAGGCTATCAAAAATAATGCCACAATCTGTCTCTGATCTACAGTTCATTTGTAGAACATTTAAAATTTGGAATTTATTTTTCCACATTTCAATTATTTCATGGCAATTCAAGGAAATCACAGTTTTGCCAAAAAGCCAAGTTATCTTCGCAATGACTACTATAAAACTATTTGGTCATTTGGTGACTTTACTCGATACCAATTTGCCGTTTAATGCATTTACTGGAGGCAAAATGGTTTTAATTTGCTTTTTCAACTGACCAGAATAAGACTATTTGAATGAGTCCTAAAATGGCATTTCAAAACAGCATTTTAATAGTTCATTAAGTCAAAATAAAACCTATGAGAGGAGTAAAAGGAACTTTAGAAGACAAGGTTTTAAGATCGTTGTAAAAAAGTTGTACAGATTCGCATAAACCTGACTCAAACTTGAAACCTATTGGCACATCTTACTGCCATAATAAAACCAAATTGATTTCTAGTTGCTTTCATAAAACTTTGATAAAAGTTGTTAAAGCTGGATGGTTTTTGCAATTTTACTTGGGACGTTTAAACGTTGAACAGGATAGGTCATAAGAGGCTACCCTAGGGAACACCAGCATCAACGTTAAACGTATCAGAATGGGAATTATTCAGGAAGTCCTGGAATAAGCTGCCCAACAGATAGTTTTTGATGATCTTAATTAGATAGATCGGGAAGTTTTATCGATGCAGCTTAAACACCAGACCATCGTGCCAGACATTGTCGAAAGCCTTCAACAATGCTATGACAACCCAAGTAACAATTTTAGTTTTATTCCAGTCGTATGGGCTCTGCTCCCGGCTCTGTTGATAAAACTACATTCAAAACTGTTTTGTCCACCAACACCTCCTCGATGCTTCTTTATAGCCGAAATGTGTACAAAGTGGCCCACTCTAAAGACGGTTGTGAAAGCAAATTAATAAAACCTTTCCAAGACCAAAATGATTTTGAAAATGTTCTAGTGAGAGATGCTATGACCACTTGAGAACCTTCATAAAACCGATTGGCTGCCATCAAAACCAGCATATAGACACATAGCTACGGCTGTCAAACTTTTTGGTGATATTGTGGTTGGTTTTTATTGTTCTGCTTTGTTCGATTCTCTTTAACAGTAAATAATATCTAAGAGAAAAGTTCTAGTGTTGCAGGAAATTTTGTTGACAGCAAAATATCCAAAACAAATCGAGTTTTTCATAGCGTATAATGGTTCAAATCATATGCGCATTTAATTTTATGGTGAATTTTGGCACGATAAGAGCCGAAAATAAATACGCCGCGGAAATTATGCGAGTTTACATCAACCAAGACAAAATTGAAACAAATAGATTCGATAAATTAATCAATAATTTCCTGGAATTTAATAAGGTTATCTAATAGAATGTCAAAATTGGTCTCTGATCTACAGATCATTTGCATTACATTTAAAATTTGGTGTATTTATTTTTCCACATCACAATTATTTCGGATTCGGCGATCGGAAGATATCTCAGTTTCGCCAAAAAGCCAATTTATCTTCGCAATGACTATAATTAAACTTTTGGGTCATTTGAGGACTTTGCTCAATACCAGTTTGCCGTTTAATGCATTTACTGGAGGCAAAATGGTTTTAAAATGTTTTTTCAACTGACCATAATAAGTTAATTAGAATGAGTCCTATAACGGCATTTCAAAACAGCATTTTACGAGTTCATAAAGCCAGAATAAAACCTTTGATAGGAGTAAAAGGAACTTTAGAAGACCTGGTGTTAAGATCGTTGTGAAGAAACTATGTAACCTCTTATAATCCTGACTAAAACTTTAAACCTATTGGCAACTCTTACTGCCATAATAAAACCAAATTGATTTCTAGTGGCTTTCATAAAACTTTAGTAAAAGTTGTTAAAGCTGGATGGTTTTGGCAATGTTACTTGGGAAATGTCTTTCCAACGGACATGCTACTCGCGTCAGTTGATGAATGGTAGAGTGACTTTTCCTGGACCCAAATTGTTCCTGAAGGAAGATGTTGTTCTGGTTTGCGAACTCCGTCAAACGGCTGAGCATCAGCTTTTCGAGCAGCTTCGAAGTGGAAGACAAAACGCTGATGGTGCGATCGCCTTTAGCGCTGGTAGGAGTTTTACCAGACTTGCGAATAGGGATTACTTTGGCTATTTTCCAGGAAGCTCCCAACATCTGTTGAAACCCGCAGCAAACTGTCACAAGAAATCAACACTCATGTTTTTCATCTCAAGGTTGATTACTCCGTCGGCCCAGTGGCTTTCATGTTCTTGGTTCGCTTTATGGCAGTCATCACCTCATCAGTCGATATTCTACTATCGTCAAGGACAACTATGGGTGTAGCGGAGACTCTAGACATTGTCTCCGATAGGAACGAGGCCCGGGACTGCAAGAAGCCCCCCAAATGCATGACGTGCCCTGGGAAACCAGACGACAAGCACATCACGGGAGGCCCCAAGTGCTCGGCCTACAAAGGTAAACCAAAGAGCTGAATACAG
Source organism: Aedes japonicus (assembly GCA_034211315.2). Taxonomy (NCBI): domain Eukaryota; kingdom Metazoa; phylum Arthropoda; class Insecta; order Diptera; family Culicidae; genus Aedes; species Aedes japonicus. The sequence goes on from JASCZW010003888.1 coordinate 51,610, forward strand.
TTTGGGTAACCCAATTGAATCTAAACCACTGTGGGGCGTCTCAGGAATTGCTGTGTCAGGCAGATCGCAAGTCAGGAACGCCAGTATCAGAAACTGAGCAGCGGATAAGTCTTATATGGCGGTATTATGGATGACGGGCAAGCGAGGGCTTCGTGGTCGCAAAATTCAAAGAAGTGTTCTTCTGTAGCAGCTATGCAATGCAGAGATTGTCGATCGACCAGTTCTCACAAATGGTCGATCGGATGACAACGGAGCTAACCGACCGTAGCCCGCTGGTAGTAGCGGGTGAATTCAACGCCTGAGATTTGGAATGGGGCAGCCGCCTTACCAACCCAAGGGGGCAGATTTTGCTTGATCCTTTGGCCAGGCTCAACGTAGACCTGGGCAACGTAGATACTAGTAGTACCTATCATAAAAACGGAGCGGAGTCGATTATCGAGGTGACGTTCGGCAGCCTTGAGCTGTTGATCAACTGGAGAGTGGAGGATGGCTACATCCATAGCGATCACCTGGCGGTTTGCTATAGCATCACCCACTTCGTTCGTCCGTCGTTCTTTTATCAAGAAGTATTCAAATTGCGATTTTTTTTTCCTTGAGATTTTCAGCCCTGGGCTGGTTCATTTCTCGTCGTAGTCACTCAAATACCTTTTGGGTATTCGCATAACTTGTCCGGAGTGAGATTCGAACTCGTGACTTTGGCGTGAGAGGTATGCATGCTAACCACTACGCAAGGGTCACCCCCAAAAAATAGACGCTTGAGCGAGAACAATGCATTACAGAGCTTTGAGCATTACCCAGGATCCTTGCGGTAATCGTAGCCAGAGCTCGAAAAAATTGACACCCGTCGTGAACGATGAGTAAAAAAAATATTCAGTAGGTACAATTTTCCTTCTCTTCATTTCGTTCTATCAGTCACGCAATATATTCGTGTTTACTATTTTGCTATGCTCAGTCATTCCGTTGTCCTCGTGTTCCACACAACTCATTCACACCACAGCAAAGGACACGGCTATTCAAGCCTCCCACGAGATTTTGGTTGCTTGACTGAATGTTCTTGTAACCAGTCATTCATTTTCGCGTTGGTGAGTGATTTTTTTGCCACAGGATTTCAGTATTCCCGAACATGGCTGAAGGCAAAGGAAGCCAAAGGCCAAATGGCCGAAATCGCTACAGAGTTTGTGGGGCATTTGTTCGAGAAAAGGCATTTGTAGGATCGAATCGAGAAGTTTTGGTTTTTTCCACTTCATTGATTCTCCAAATGAATGACTGTTCTTTCGTCTTCACGGTAGAACGTTGAAATTGAATGAGTTTTTTTCACTTACGTACATTCACTGCTTTCTGGAACGAATGAATGATCAAAGTAAAGCAAAACAAAACAAGTTGACTCATCTTGCACAATAGATTCATGAAGGTAAATTTGTGTTTACTTCATGTACGCTAGGAACAGTGCGTGATGACTAATATTTTGACTCAGTCAGGGTGCAATTTGAGGATTGAATATGATATTTTTAAGCTCTGATCGTAGCACTACTTTCACAAGTGTGCGACGCAACCATGCCCAGAAAGGACACACCCAGGGATAGAAGGTCACCGGTTTATTGGTGGACAGAGACGATCGCCGACCTCCGGTGAATCTGTCACTGAGATAGAAGGAGGGTGCAAAGAGCACGGTCGGACCTGGAAAGAACGGGGCGTCGCCCGGTGCTAGCCACCAACCACTAAGGCTGCACTTCAAAAAGAGATAAAGGCCAGTTGACGAGCCTGCTTGAGGGTCTGTACGTGAAAGCCAATGTGAACCCTTGGGATGACGCCTATAGGATGGTCATGGCTAAAACAAAAGGCACGACAGCTCCAACCAAGCAATCTCCAGAGCTACTGCAAGTTGTCATTAGGGGACTCTTTCCGAGCAACGACCAGAGACCCTGGGCTCCTGTAACTGCAGAATTGTCCCACGACTACGGCTACGTGGATGATTTGGATGCGGTGACCGTTACAACCGAAGAACTCATTGCGATAGTCAAGTCACTGAAGGTAAAAAAAGCGCCAGGACCTGTCGGTAAACCGAACCTGGCTACCAAGACGGCTATCTCACTGGCCTCCGCGATGTTCAGGGCGGTTATGCAAAGATGTCTTCCCGGACGTCTGAAAATCCAGACTCTAGTATTGCTACCGAAGATAGGAAAGCCATCAGGAGATCCATCGGCATATAGTCCTATATGTCTGTTGGACACAGCGAGTTAGGTGCTTGATAGGGTGATCCTCAACAGACTGAAAAAAATATATACTGAGGGCATAGGTGGTCTGTCTAAAAATAGTTTTGGCTTCCATTAAGGAAGTCGACGGTGGATGCCATTCTGTCCGTAACCAAGACGGCCAAAGTGGCAGTCCAGCGCAAGAGGCGAAGAGTCCGCTACTGTGCAGTGGTCACTATTGAAGTGAGAAATGTCATAGCCAACTCGCTCCAACACGATGTACGATGAGGTACTATGGGTTGAGCTCCCAAACGGGGTGAAGATTGTCGGGTTTGCAAACGACATCACCCTAAAGGTATGCGGCGAATCAACTGAGGAGGTGGAGCTAACAGCCTCGCACTCCATTGGCATTGTGGAGAGATGGGTGAGTTCCAGGGAACTGGAGCTAGCCCACCATAAGACAGAGGTCACTGTTGTTGACAACCGAAAAGGTAACTGCAGGTAACTGCACAATCGAATCTAAGAGGTCTTTGGGTCTGTCTGTCTGTCTGTCTGTCTGTCTGTCTGTCTGTCTGTCTGTCTGTCTGTCTGTCTGTCTGTCTGTCTGTCTGTCTGTCTGTCTGTCTGTCTGTCTGTCTGTCTGTCTGTCTGTCTGTCTGTCTGTCTGTCTTGCTCTGTCTGTGGCTCGTCTGTCTGTCTGTCTGTCTGTCTGTCTGTCTGTCTGTCTGTCTGTCTGTCTGTCTGTCTGTCTGTCTGTCTGTCTGTCTGTCTGTCTGTTCTGTCTGTCTGTTCTGTCTGTCTGTCTGTCTGTCTGTCTGTCTGTCTGTCTGTCTGTCTGTCTGTCTGTCTGTCTGTCTGTCTGTCTGTCTGTCTGTCTGTCTGTCTGTCTGTCTGTCTGTCTGTCTGTCTGTCTGTCTGTCTGTCTGTCTGTCTGTCTGTCTGTCTGTCTGTCGTCTGTCTGTCTGTCTGTCTGTCTGTCTGTCGTCTGTCTGGTCTCGTCTGTTCTGTTCTGTCTGTCTGTCTGTCTGTCTGTCTGTCTGTCTGTCTGTCGTTGTCTGTCTGTCTGTCTGTCTGTCTGTCTGTCTGTCTGTCTGTCTGTCTGTCTGTCTGTCTGTCTGTCTGTCTGTCTGTCTTCTGTCTGTCTACTGGGGTCTGTCTGCGCCAGTCACGTATCTGTGCTCCTGTCTGTCTGTCTGTCTGTCTGTCTGTCTGTCTGTCTGTCTTCGTCTGTCTGTCTGTCTGCTCCTGTCTGTCTGTCTGTCTGTCTGTCTGTCTGTCTGTCTGTCTGTCTGTCTGTCTGTCTGCCCTCTGTCTGTCTGTCTGTCTGTCTGTCTGTCTGTCTGTCTGTCTGTCTGTCTGTCTGTCTGTCTGTCTGTCTGTCTGTCTGTCTGTCTGTCTGTCTGTCTGTCTGTCTGTCTGTCTGTCTGTCTGTCTGTCTGTCTGTCTGTCTGTCTGTCTGTCTGTCTGTCTGTCTGTCTGTCGGTCCGTCTGTCTGTCTCTGTCTGTCCCTGTCTGTCCTGTCTGTCTGTCTGTCTGTCTGTCTGTCTGTCTGTCTGTCTGTTCTGTCTGTCTGTCTGTCTGTCGCTCTGTCTGTCCTGTCTGTCTGTCTGTCTGTCTGTCCGTATTCTGTCTGTCTGTCTGTCTGTCTGTCTGTCTGTCGTCGTCTGTCTGTCCGTCTGCCTGTCTGTCTGTCTGTCTGTCCGTCGTCTGTCTGTCTGTCTCGTCTGTCTGTCTGTCTGTCTGTCTGTCTGTCTGTCTGTCTGTCTCGTCTGTCTGTCTGTCTCCGTCTGTCTGTCTGTCTGTCTGTCTGTCTGTCTGTCTGTCTGTCTGTCTGTCTGTCTGTCTGTCTGTCTGTCTGTCTGTCTGTCTGTCTTCGTCTGTCTGTCTGCTGTCTTGTCTGTCTGTCTGTCTGTCTGTCTGTCTGTCTGTCTGTCTGTCTGTCTGTCTGTCTGTCTGTCTGTCTGTCTGTCTGTCTGTCTGTCTGTCTGTCTGTCTGTCTGTCTGTCTGTCTGTCTGTCTGTCTAAAACTCGAAAACTACTGAACCGTTCGGCGTTAAATTTTGGGATTTTTGTAGTCGGAGAAAGTCCCTCCCTTCACTGAAAAGAAGGGCTCTCATACAAATGAAACACTAATTTCTACATAACTCGATAATTAATCAAGCAAAAGAAACCAAATTTAGCATTTGTGAGTTTTTGAAGGCAAAAATGTTTCTATGGTATTTTGAGAATCCTTCGCGTCCTAAAAGGGGGGGACTCCCATACAAATAAAACACAATATTCTGCATAACTCGGGAGCTAATCAAGCAAATGGAACCAAATTTAGTATGTGGTGGTTTTTGAGGACAAACAATGGTTCTATGTTGGTTTCTGAAAGGGGGGGATCCCATACAAATGAAACACAAATCCTTGCATAACTCAAGAACTAATCAGATAATGGAGATGGAAGTTTTTGAAGGAGAAAAATGTTTCTTTGGTGATTTGGATTTTTTTTTTAAAAGAGACATATTCTTATGTACATTAATTGTTATGTTATATATTCTCCGTGCGAGGAGTAACGATAATGATGTAGAAGGAGATGTTCGCTCATCACCATGAGGCACCAAGAGTGAACAACAATGTTTTTGGCTAGAATGAAAGATATGAAGAGAAAGTTTTGATAGTTCCGCTAGTGTGCGGCAGGATTGGAAATGTAACAGATGTTTTTTATGAAAATTGAGCGAAAAGGGCATGTATACGGTGGTACTCGAACCAACGACATTTTTGCCTAACATCCCACTGCGGGGTAGGTTAAAGCACGGACTAAGTCCGCCACTTCAACAGGCAAAAATGTCCGGTTGGAAGAGTCCAGTCCAGTCGGTGCGAATCAAAACAAACCCCAAAAAAAAAGAGAGTTCCTCTCCCATGTGCGCATCAGTAAACAGAGTGCACACAATATATCGCTAGAATAACTATTGCGTTTTAAAATGATTTTACAATTTTTTTAGACGCTCATGTACCACTGTGGCTTGTATGTTATTCCAGCGATCTGGTGCATGTCTGTCACTCTATCTCTGGGTTTGTTTGATCGCACCGACTGGACTCTTCAACCGGACATTTTTGCCTGTTGAAGTGGCGGACTTAGTCCGTGCTTTAACCTACCCTGCAGTGGGATGTTAGGCAAAAATGTCGTTGGTTCAGTACCACCGTATACATGCCCTTTCGCTCAATTTTCATAAAAAACATCTGTTACATTTCCAATCCTGCCGCACACTAGCGGAACTATCAAAACTATCTCTTCATATCTTTCATTCTAGCCAAAAACATTGTTGTTCACTCTTGGTGCCTCATGGTGATGAGCGAACATCTCCTTCTACATCATATTCTTATGGTTGATTAGACCCCTCTACCGTCTGAATAGGGGAGGGGGGGCTCCTATAGAAAGAAACGCTAAATTCTGCATAACTCGAGAACTAATTAAGTAAATGGAACCAAATTTGACAGATGAAGGTTTTCGAAGGAGAGAAATGTTTCCATGATGGTTTGAGACCCCTCCGCCTTCTGAAAGGGTGGGTTTTAATACAAATGAAACACAGTTTAGTGCATAACTGGAGAACTAATCAAGCAAATGGAAACACATTTGGCAAATGGTGGTTTTTGAAGGAGAGAAATGTTTCTATAGTGAATTGAAACTCCTCCGCCTTCTGAAAGTGTGGGGGGAGATTTCCCATTCGAATGAAACACAAATTTCTGCATAAGTCGAGAACTTATCAAGCAAATGGAACCAAAATCGGCATGTTGGGGTTTTTTGAAGGCAAGAAATGTTTCTATGATGATTTCAAACAAAATTTCAACCAAACTTATCTTAAGAATTATCCAGGTAACTAAGCCACAAACTGTGTATTGTCTGGGCAAGAAGAATGTTCTGATAGAAGCTTGAACCCTTCTTAGTCAAAAAAAACTCATTCAAAAAAAAAACTTCAGTTCTGTGTAATGTTCATTCATTTTGTTGCAGGCGTAGCAACGCTCGCACCGGGGTCAGCTAGTGATACATAAAATGCGAGTTAAATTCAAAATTTGACGGGAGAAAAAAATATCTGCTTCCATCTTCGACAAAAAAGCATATTCCGATCTCATTTCTGGACATTTGAGCTGAGAAACATTCACACCATATGTTTCAAAGTATCAATGCGTCTCCGCCCCACTCAATCGATTTGTAATCCAGTTTTGACACTTCTCTCAAAATTTCAAACTCAAACTGCACGCTTTCTTTGCAGTATCTATGGGAATTATAATGGGAAACCTATTTTGCAATCCTCCTTGCTATTTCACTAAACACCCCACCAGCGGACTCTGAGGATTGGAAACTAGATCCTCCAAAACAAAGCCCCCTTTTTTCAGCCCCACATTGTTGAAATTGAAACGGTGCCACTGCTGTTCTCGATTGTAGGCACACACATTTCTCCAAAACTGGAATACCTGTTTAGTTGAACGCCGACGAGCAATTTGACGTTACTGTGCAAATACCAGGCCGTAAATCGCACGAAGCTTATCATCGCCTGCCACCCTGCCAAGTAAGCAAACAAACTTGAGGAGAGGTTTAACTTGGATTGGATTAATTGCGATGTGTTGTTCTGTATTCCATGCAAATTATTGGTGCTAGCTTACTGTCACGATGGCCCGATACGACACATCTACAGTACAGAAAAGCGATGAAATGACAAAAGGCAGTAATGAACTTGTTCAGCTCCAACAGTTTGATTTGAAAACGGATCTTGATAAACATTTACAATACCATATTCAACAGAACAAGTCTTAAAGCAACAGCCAAAGAGGAAATCATCCACCAAGTCAACTCTTCACTCATAACATCCACCGCAGAAGTACTTGAAACCGATTTCAAATAGCCTCATTCCCATTTATATGAGCAGTGTATATTTTATTTCCACACTACAACTTTTAATTAGTTCTCCGAACAGCTTTACGTTCGCAGAGTCTACCTGTACTCCTCGCTCAGCAAACCTCGTAAAGTAAATTGTTAGCAGTATCCGTTTCCCATGCGCTAGCAAAAACTAAACTTTTCCTCGCAAAAAGCCAACGAGCGGACGTTTCCTTAATCGAGGACGAAGCACGGCATGAAGACGATGATTATGATGGCTGTAGTGGTTCGTAACAATTGTGTCCGTTTGCATAGTGGAAAACAGGAAGAAAAAAAAAGGCACTGTAAGCCATTCAGAAAACCTCCGCGCCAGAAGGGAACTGCGGTTAGAGAATACACTCTCACCCTGATAGTGATCTATGTTGTTTCTCTTTTTTTTTGCTATACCTGCAGGATGAAGTGTTTGATGACTTGTGCAGTAGAGGGATCAGCGAGTAGTTTCTGGTCCGAAATTAACCACGGGAAAACTCGTAAACATACCCGAGGGATTGTTCTGGGCTAATCCGTTCCAAGTTCCTCTCTGATGAGGAAATTTCAATTTTGAAAGCCTTGACATTGTTTATATAACTATGGACAATAAGTCGTTCTAAGCATTATCCAAGTTCCATGTTTTGTTTCGCGTTCTTACTCATTTGGGTTTCTCATATTACTTGAGGGTAAAGAAAAACAATTCACATATTTCTGTAGAGTGGAGTGAAATTCACATTCCGATAAAATCACAACTGTCGAGAAACCAGAAAACCACGACCGTTAATTAAGCTGCTGTTTCGTACAGCAAGCCATCCATGCATCAAAAACTGTCCATTCTGGAGTGCGGTCAGATTGTTCATTTCAGCAACGTTGACAACGATGACATGTCGATGCAGCAATAAGCTGCAAAAGAAGCCGAGAACCACCGACCATCATTATTATGAAAATACTTGAGCAAACATTCTCGCTTCATGCCCTGAAAAGCTGAACAAATACCGCAATGTTGGTTACGATGAGATACCATTCTGTTTCGTTAAGCAGCCACTCCGAGGAGGATGGAAACGGCTTCAGCCTCGAATATAACCAGTTTCAAACTCAATTTTTGACTCTTGTTGTTAGACTAATATGGTCCCCTTTCAGTTGGTTTTCGGTTCCGTTTGATGTGTAACCAGAGCTGACAACGAGTCCCTTTTTCACACCACTACTGCTGATGATGGAAGGTAATTCTCAAACTGGACCACGCTGGTCTTACAATTTTCATAAAGCAAACAATTTCAGTCCAAATGACGTTGGTTATTTGCTGTCTGGTTTTCTAATCGCCTTTTTTCGTATTTGTTGGTTGGTGAATGGCATTCCAAGTAGGATTGTTCGTTTTCGTGTTAAGTTAATTGGGCTCTTATTGTCTTATGGAACTAAACAACCAAAACGAGCTGTGGAGTGACGGCAATTATATTTAAGATATGCTAAGAATATTAACACGAACTGTTGTTCAGGCAGCATTTCCCATCCCTAGGGTAGTATCATGGAGGTAATTTTAAGACCGGATGGGCTCTTATAAATAATATTTAATTCTTGGCTCATTTTACCCAAGCGATAAAATAAGAAACATTTCTGACGTACCGTCTTCGGATACACTCAAATTCTCAAAACTCATACATGAAAAATAAAAGTCTCTAAAAAAGTTTTGAAATGGAAAATTTAAATTTTTCTTCTCTTCTCCATAAATTTAAATGTTTCTTAACGGCTCCAGGACTGACGTGTTTATGATTCGCTGCTTGTTTTTATTCGAGAAAATTTGGAATTGAAAATTGATGAGTAGTGATAAACTTTTTATTTTGATGATGATTCGATCATCAAAGAGTTGATTGCGATCAACCACGAGGCTATCCCCTGGTGTAAAAACAAAGTGTCCCCGCTGGAGACGGAATTCCGGACATATAGCCTTGCGGCTGGAGGAGATCGTGGTCAGCCGCGTTACTCTGAGATGTTTGGAGCGAACTCCTCGAGAACAGGATGTAATCTGGAGGGCACACGTACCTGCTCCGATTGCTCGATGTTATAACCACAGCAACGGAATGTTCTGAAAATTCGGGTGAGATCTTTCCATTTTATTCGATTGTGTCCCACCCCCAGTTTTTTTAGAATATTTTTTGTGAATGAAATTTATAGTTTTGGTGGGCTTCAAATGGTGAGTTGACAATATGGAAAGAGGGTGTGACGTCTGGTCCTCACAAGTTCCTGTCTTACGCCTATGCGAGTTATGTGATCACAGAGGATTGCCAGCTAACACGGGGAGACGCTAGTTGGCGTGGGAAAATTTGCCTGAAGCATGCACGGGAAAAAAATCTTCTACAAAATGAGTAAAAAAGGTCATGATTTCATGAATATGTTGTATTTTCGTGTTTTGAATACATACCCTGAACAATAATCATGATATCATGAACTATTTGTCCGCCGGACTGAAACCATGAATCAACCGGGTTAAAACCATGAGCTGAATCCCTGAAACTGAAAACTTTATTCATGAATCTGACATTGATCAATTCTAAATGTAAACAAAAAAAATAAATCCACTGCACGCATTTGAACATAGTGTTCGTGAAAAGAGCTGTGAAAGTGCATGGTGGTGGTACTAACTACACACATAAAAAAAAACATTGAATTTCCTACGTTCTCTAATGCACACAAAGGGAATACTGGGTCCTAGCTTCGGCTGGACATATACTAAAATTGGAACGATACAGAGAAGATTAGCATGGCCCCTGCGCAAGGATGACACGCAAAATCGTGAAGCGTTCCACATTTTTTCCCAATCGTGTTTGCTTCTCCGATTTCGACAATTCGGTTCATTTGGCTTTGGTATATTTAATGAAATTTATAGCGCCAACCGTAAAATTCAAGCTCCTTGTTCCGTATATGTCGCTGAATTAGTGGCAATACACTTTACGCTAGAAATTGTTGCCTCATTACCACCGGATCAGTACTTCATTTTCAAGGATAGTCTTAGTTCTATAGAGGCTATTCGCTCCTAAGGCCGGTAAAGCACTCCTCGTATTTTCTCATGAAAATACAGGAGCTTCTAAGTGCTTTATCTTCGCGTTATTTTATCATCACCTTTGTATGGGTCCTAAAGGGTGATACGGTCAAAATTTGGTCAAGGGAAAACGCGTGTAAATCGGTGAAATCGTTTATTGAAAAAATCAAATTAAATTTCTTTTTCAAGTTCAATTAGTATAAAATTCAGGAAAAATATTCAGTTAGGCTTCCGCTTTTCCAAATCCGAATTGCCGGGCCTTACGCTTGACCCCTGCCATCAGATTTTGTACAGCCACCTTGTCCACCTTCTTCGCCGCAGAAAGCCAGTTTGCCTTGAACTGCTGCTTGTCCTTAGCAGTTTTTTTTGGTCTTCTTTAGGTTCCGCTTGACAATAGCCCAGTATTTCTCAATTGGGCGGAGCTCTGGCGTGTTGGGAGGGTTCTTGTCCTTGGGAACCACCTGCACGTTGTTGGCGGCGTACCACTCCATGGCCTTTTTACCGTAATGGCAAGATGCCAAATCCGGCCAAAACAGTACGGAACAACCGTGTTTCTTCAGGAAAGGCAGCAGACGTTTATTCAAACACTCTTTCACGTAAATTTCTTGGTTGACAGTCCCGGAAGCTATGAAAATGCTGCTTTTCAAGCCACAGGTACAGATGGCTTGCCAAACCAGATATTTCTTTCCCCTTCCTTTTGCCGTATAAAACTCCTGTCCCGGAAGCTGCTTGTAGTCGGCTTTGACGTAGGTTTCGTCGTCCATTACCACGCAGTCAAACTTCGTCAGCATCGTCGTGTACAGCCTCCGGGATCGCGCTCAGCCGTCGTATTTTGTTTATCATCGCGATTTGGAGTCACTGCCTTCTTGTAAGTCGATAGTCCGGCTCGTTTTTGGCTCGATGCACGGTTGTAGACGATACACCCAGCTTATTTGCGGCATCTCGGAGATAGGTTAGGGTTTCGCTTGAAACTACCGGCAACTCTCTTTGTCGTCTCAGCGGCTTCCGGTTTTCGATTTCCCCCCGATCCAGACTTCCTGGCTGTCGACAAACGTTCCCCAAACACTTTAATTACATTTGTAACGGTTGATTTGGCAACTTTTAGCGATTTTGCCAACTTTGCGTGCGAGTAGCTCGGATTTTCGCGATGCGCGAGCAAAATTTTGATACGCTGCTCTTCTTGCTTGGACGGCATTTTGACAACTGAAGAGTGAATTCCAAAATCAAAATAGGAACAACATTCTACACACACACACCTTCAAAATGAGGGGTGTTCAGGTTTTTTGAATGCAAAATTGAAAGAAATACGTCAAGTTGATATTGACCAAATTTTGACCGTATCGCCCTTTATCTCATTGTTCAATTCTGGGCAATGAGAAAGCGGACTCGCTCGCAAGGGTGGGCGCTATGGAAGGCGATATTTGTGATCGACAAATCGCCTTCAACGAATTTTTTCCTATTTTTCGTCAACAGTCACTCGTCAGCTGGCAGTATAAATGGAGTAAAGGAGATTTGGGGCGATGGCAACATTCTAATATCCCAAAGGTGTCGAAAAAATCTTGGTTCAGGGGGATGGATGTGGGTCGAGACTTCATTCGTGCCATGTCTCGCCTCATGTCCAATCATTATTCTTTGAACGCTCATTTATACCGGGTTAGGCTGAGCGACAGCAATCTCTGTGAGTGTGGACAAGGCTATCAGGACGCAGATCACGTTATTTGGTCTTGTGCTGAACATCGTGGAGTCAGATCTGAGCTTTATGATTCCCTTCGGGCTCGAGGTAGACAACCCAATGTGCCAATTCGAGATATTTTGGCTGTACGTGATTTGGAGTACATGAAACTCATTTATGTGTTTTTGACTAACATTAGCATAAGATTGTAGTTAGTTTAACCTGTATGTTTAGTATAAGTTTTTTTTTATATGTGTATGTGTGTGTGTTTTTTTTTCTTTTTCAAGAAACGTTCAAGTCAAAAGAAAACCATAAATTGCATAGTTATAAGTGTTCAGGTAATTAAGAATTTAAATTTAATGTGTTATGTAAACCATACTTCCATCCGTAATTTGTAATTCCTATTAACCTTGACTGTCAAAATTGTACGCATTTGATCGTGCTGGCTGCGATTGTATTATATTAGATTAGATTATATTAGATTAGATTAGGAAAATTAAAATGTTAAAATGATACATTACTGTTTCCGTAACGAGTTATTCTCATACAAAATAAAACTCTATTTATTTCAAATCGATAATCCAGATTTTATGGATAACTTTACCCATTACATTGTAATATCATACTGATCAACTATAGCATATGTTTTGGAATAACACCGCCTTTAACCTTCTTGACCAGGTCCAGACGTTTTTCGAAACCGTCACGCACGACGACTTCCATCGGCATTTCGTCCCAAATTCGTTTGATTACGGTTTTGAATTGGTTCATATCAGACGCCCTGTGGTCATTTGCCTTTGCCAGCATGTATGACCATACGGAATAATCCAAGGGATTCAGATCTGGTGAACTGGGAGGCCATTCATTCTTGGCCAAAAAGTCGGTCAAATTTTCTCGACACCAGCCCTGAACGAGATTTCCAGTATGCGATGACGCTCCGTCCTGCTGAAAAACATAGTGATCATCTCCAAACACCTCTTGTACATATGGCTTGACAACTTTCTCCAAAACTTCCGTTTTATAATATGCATTGGCGATCTCGAAACATTCATTCATTCGCCATTTTGCGTACAAAGCGCTGTAGTTTTCGTCTAATCCGTTCCCTGACAACTTTAACAACTCGTGCAGTCCACTCCGTACGAGTACGACTGGATCTTTTCCGGTCATCCAACGAGCAGGTGTCACGGTATCTTCGGATGGTTCGGTACACAAAATCCCGCTTCACTCCGAGGTTTTCCAAATTTCTGAAAATAGCGCCCGGACGCTCACCTTTCAAAAACTTGTTTATCACCACAGCAACAAACTCCTTCATCGCTGGTAAGAGATAAACACCGAATGAAAACAATCGGACATAACCTAAAACCGTTTGCATAAACATAGTGCAAAATTACACCTACACATACGTGAAGCATGTTGAGAAGTTGCACGACATCAATGCAAGGAAAAAGTGTATGACTATATATTGGACACGGTGTATTTCAAGGAAGAGCTGTTATTGAGTCCGTGGTTGATCTCACTAAACCATGTTGATTCTTGAGAAGTTACTTGATTGATGTGCATGAGGTTCTAACTCTCGACAAAGCTTTCATTTATATTTTGAGATAAATTATTGATTCCCGCCATCCCAGTAGGAACACCAACGTTTATGAGTCGAAGGGAAGCAGCGATTGGCTGGTCTTCACGAAATTAATGTTGTGCATTGTACAAAAAAGCTGTCATGATAGCATTTTGTTAGATGACAAGCAATATGAATGTTTCATACAATTTAGGAGACATTTTTTCTATATACAAAATCCATGTTTACGAAACGCGTAAAAGCTAATTTACGAAAATAAATTTTCAGTGTATACAAGCTGTGCAAAAATTATGTGCTTGGCTAAGGCTGACTACCGTGCTGTTGGCGCTCACATAGTCGCCAAACAACACGAGTACTACACTCACGACGCACCCGGAAACAAGCCGCTAAAGGTGATTCTGAGTGGCCTTTCGGAATTCACTCCGGAGGCAATAATTGCTGAGCTGCACGCGGTGGCTCTTGAACCACTTGAGGTGTTCTCCATAAGACGACAACAACAGGGAAATCATCGGGACCAACTCTATCTGGTCCATCTGGAGAAGGGTTCCATTACGATGGCGGAAGTGATAAAAAATAGGTCTCTCTTTAACTTAATTGTCGAGTTGGACCGGTATCACCAGAAGCAACGCAGTTTCGGCCATGGAACGCGATTTGCAGTATGTGAAAAGTATGCCGGAGCGCATACAACCATGGATTGCGCCCCGATGGATGAAGGCCCCATCAAAGTACGCCAACTGTGGCGCTAATCTATGTGGCCGTCGCCCACATAGATCGGCTCAAAGCCGTCACATCCGTGACGATGAAGTTCCTGTGCTAGCATGGACCGTGAACGCACCATAGGCATCCGAAATTGGAATGCTTGTTCCATCCGGAACAAAACCATCGAGCTCGGTGACTTCCTCGACTGAAACGACATCGACATCACAATCATCACTAACACGCACCTGACAAGCCTGAATATAGTGTTTCCATTCCAGGGTTACCGGTTTGTGCGACTTGATCGTTGCGGCTCTGATGGAGTAGGAGTCACGATCACCCTGCGCAACAGTATCAACTGACACATGCTTCCGAGCTTCCAGCTGCAGTTTATCGAAGCCATCGGAGTTGAGGTCGAATCTGCCGTCAGCCCTATCACCATCATCGAAGCCTATTGTCCAAAGCAAGCCAGCACTGCCAACGGAACAACAACTGTGCTACGAAACGACATGCGCAAATCACCTCGGATGCAGGGACAGTTTATCATCGCCGGTGACCTGCTTGCGAAACTTGGGAGAACACCCAGTGCAACCTAAATGGCATCATTCTACTTAAAGGAGTACCTGGAGGAGGGTCATGACACCATCCATGCTTCAGATATGTCCACCCGGTTGAGCAGATCCGGGGCCCACTCAACAATCGACATTTTCCACACCAACATCGGGAACAACCATACTAGGAGCTCAGCTCGTACCACTATCCAGTGGTGTCCGAAGTTGGGTCCTCGATTAACCGGCATAGAATCACCAGACAAACCTACCATCGTGCCAGATGGGAGAAGTTCCAACAAAATGTCGAGGACACCTTCAATTTCAACGTGCACCTCAACTGAGTCAACTGATGACATTGATCGGCAACTGAAGACCATCGAGCAAGCGATCTGTATGTACCGCATGCAACATGTACAGGTAATTGATCAGGTGAGCAACCTTGTACCCATTTATAGACCCACTGATACAATTTTTCACAATTTAATACAATTGTGAAACGCCATTCGAAGGCAATACCAGCGAACTGGTTTTCTATCGCTAAAAATCACTGTAATGGAGCGACGAAAGTTATTAAGGCCAGAATGGTGGACCTTAAGAATAACAATGTTTCCGACAAGATCCGCAAAGTCGTTCTGGAAGTTGACAAAAATTTTATAAACTAAGCCAAGGCCCATTGCACCATTGATCCCGTTGATGGCTCTGAGGAGCGCTTGATAACTCCTGCGGAAAAGGCTGCTGAGATAAATCAACACTTCGTCAGCTCCCACAATCTCGGACAAAACATCGTCAGTCCATACGAAGCTGCCGTTAGTGCGCTTTTGACTAACATTCATTTAAGCCCCAACGATCACAGAGGAGTTGGAGATCTCAGCTGACAAATTGTTGACTTATATCAAAAGCTCAAAGAACATGAAGGTCCCAGGTTTCGACAACATCATGAACTTGGAGCTCAACCAATTGAGCCCCCAGTTCTACATTCACCTGGCGATGGTTTTCAACAAATGCCTCCGATTTGGCTACTTCTTCTCGTGTTGGAAGTAAGCCAAAATCATCCCCATCTAGAAACCTGGTAAAGATTTCTCTCAGAATTATCCAAGCTTTTTGAGAAAGCGATCTACCGTCCCCAGACAACCAAAATGCACGTATATTGAAAGTTGTCTCTATGATATACAAACATATATGTAATAACACAAATCGTATAGAATGCAAAAAATATGGCTTATACGTGCAAAAGTGGAGGCCATATACGTGTAAATTCCATTGATTTCTTAAACGAGTTGTTTTGATATCGTATGCGATTGAATTTGTAAAAACAAATTCGATTTAAAAAGCTTAGCGATGTTTATCCGATTTAGTTTGTAATGCAATACGATGCATAATTGACACATCGTATATAAGTCGAAAATTTGCACTCTTTACGATTTAATTTAACACGTACGTCCTCAACCCCTCTGAGACAGAAAATTTAAAATTTAAAATTGATAATATTCCATCGTTAGCCATCGGATTTTGTTGCGGTTTTTTGCAATAGATCACAAATATATCCTAGTTTATAGATCTCTTATAGAAATTTTTCGAAAATTTCCGTAGTTTCGGATTCCAAGGTGGGAGTAGTGGGGTAAGTACCTGTCCAGGGATGGTAGACAAAACATTTTTAGTAGCGAAACATGGCATGCGGCATATCAAACTTCATGATTTTGCAAAACTAGGTCATCAAAAAACATTTTGAAGATTTCTGACCATACTGGCCACAAAAAGAGGCCCTGCAGGATCCGAGTTCCTCCAGAAAAGTGGCCATATTCAAATAGTTGCCAAAACCTGGCTAGCGACACATCAATCTTCATGATTTTGCAAAACGCGATATAGGCCACAATTAATAGCGATATTGACTTAAAAAATAGGAATATACGATACTATTTGAACACTGTTATACGACTTGTGGTTGTCTGGGTCGGCTTCTCTCATCTGCTGACGAACTGAACATCTTGCTCGACGAGCAGTTCAGATTCCGTCGTGGTCGCTCAACAGTGCACCAACTTAACCGAGTAACCAATATCCACAAGCGAAACAAGTCTGTTGCGAAATCATCTGCTATGGCACTTCTCGATATCAAGAAGGCATTTGATAACGTGTGGCACGACGGCCTGGCGAATATGCTAAAAAGATACAACCTTCCTATCTTCCTGGTGAAGATAATTAAAAACTATCTGTAGGACAGGACATTCCGTGTTTCGCTGCAAGGTGCAGTTTCCGATCACAGGTGATCTCCGCCGGTGTTCCGCAGCTGAAAAAGCGTATACTAGGTCCACTTTTGTTCAACCTATTCGCCTCGGACATAACCCCGCTCCCTGAAAATGAATCTCTATCGTCGTTTGCCGATGATACCGCAGTCGTCCACAATGATAGGGTAATAAGAGCGCTTACAGTGAAACTGCAGCAAACCATGAATGTTCTGTCAGAATACTTCACCGAATGGAAGATCTGTATCAACGCGGCAAAGACCCAGGTCATCCTCTTTTCACACTCCAATTCTCCTCGACTTGTTCCGCCTGAGGATTGTAAAATTATCCTAAACAACACAACGATGGAATGGACCAAATCAGCTGTCTTATTTTCAGGGAGCAGGTTGACAAAACTGTCAAAGTGTAACGTTCTGTTGAAGCTACTGTACCCATTGATCAATAGAAGGTCTACATTATCCCTGGAAAACGAGCTTGCAGTCTACTAGCAAATCATACTTCCATTCATCGGGTACGGCATGACAATCTGGGAGAGTTGTGCAAAAACACATGATCTGAAGCTTCAGCGTGTTCAAAATAAGTTCCTCAGGATGATCCTTTACACTCCTCCGAGGACAAAAACATCTGAGGTCCACCGTCTGGCCGAAATAAAAATACTCAATACGGTACAGGGCACGCTGCCTTACATCGGATCACCAGATCATCCTGAATCTGGTTGACCACCCCTAGGATTTTAAAATTGTAGCCATAGTTTTAGTTTGAGTAGATTATCAAATTTTGAAACTTACAATGCCCCAAGGGTTGATTTGAAACAATAATTATAACATAACCTACACTAAACACACCAAAAACATAAAAACATATACAAGGCTGAAGAGCCCATTGGGCTAAAACACTTAAAATTGTAATTTAGTATGAAGAATGGAAAAAAAAAACATTTTAGTATTCGTAAAATTTCTCATTCGTTTGGCAGTACTGACAAGACGTCATTATGGATTCAACAGCTTGCGGTGACAAGTGCCATAACAGGTTCACTGGTGATCATAAGCCATAAGCAGTGGTGTGCTAGGCAGTCGATTGCTTAAGCCAGGCAAGTATACTCTTTACTTTGTAGCATTACCGACACACACAAACACACATACACATTCAATCACGGTTGAAAACGTATCGAAGAAGATAAATAATAGAAATTAAAAATGTTTGAGGAAGTTTGTAGAGCTCAAATGAGTCCGTAGATGTCAAATATTTGACGCGATGTACACGGTATTCTGTAAGTTCGAATACAATTTTTCGTGATTGCGTAGATATGCTCCATATACATATTCTGTACAGATCTAAATGTCAGATTTAGTTTCATGTATACGCTAACGGAAGTGCATGGAGTTGATTGTCTATCAGTTGGTTGTTGTTTATAACGCGCGACGGATCGATGACGGAAAATTGTTGTGCTCTGGTTTTTGAACGGTGATCCACCGGCGACATATTAAGACATCTGAAATATGTTGGGGTTAAGCGGAACCTTGTGTGTGTATACGACCATCTAGAGATACCAAGAGACCTCTTCGATACCGCCGGTGACGAACTAGCCCAGGTGACTAAAAGTCACCTAAATAAAAGAGAAAAAAACTCTTCAATACCGGACTGTGGGAGTCCACGTCCGACAAGCACGCAACTAACCATTAAGACCGGGAAGGAGTGAATCCGGCGCAAAAATAATCGCTCAATACAGAAACTGGCGGCTGATTACTGGAACCGTTTACACCATTCCCAGCAAAGACTGTGGAGATGTTATACTCATAAAGCATGCTCACTTTTTCAGAAATTTAAATTTAAGATTGTACAGTATTAGTAAGAATTTATAACATATTTTGTTAATAATATTCTTTTCTGTAACGTACACTTTATGTCCGAGTTATTGGTTTTATTTATTTATTTATTTATTTATTTATTTAAAGACTGGACACAGAAAAAATGAGACACACAAAAATGATCACCAAAAATGTATTTTAAATTGGATACGTCTCAAATTTTCAGGGATTAAAAAACTATATATAAGCTATGTTTTGGCATAATTTATTTGATAAATTTCCTCCCCCAAGCTGATTGCTCGTACATTTCTCTTAACACTGCTCATGAGATATTGGGCGAGGCTTTGTCCATCTTCCTTACACAATTTCTCCCAGTTTTTCTTCAAAGCTTCATCGGTTTTGAATATTTTTCCACTTTTCTTCAACTTCTTCTTCTTCATTATCGCCCAAAACTTTTCGATTGGACGAAGTTCTGGTGTATTTGGCGGGCTCGCCTCCTCCGGGACCACATTAACGCCCTTCGCTTCGTACCAATCCATACCAAGCTTGGCATAATGGCACGAAGCAAGATCCGGCCAGAACAGCGTGGGACCACGGTGAGAGCAGAGGAAGGGCAGCAATTCAGATAAATCTGAACTTCCATGCGGGACGTACCGACAAAAAAATCGGGGCTGGGGATTTGTTTGGTGTCCGCCTTGATATATGTCTCGTCGTCCATGACGAGACAGCCTGGCTTGACCAACCACTCACGGTACAGCTTCCACGCACGTAATTTTTGGCCACGGCTAAGGTGGAAAGGTTCGGGTTATTCTTAAAGTACTGCCTTATCTTCAGCGCCTTCTCTGGGTACTCCGTTTTTGGTTTTCGGCCGCTTCCACCGCGCCGCTCGATGGTCTTCGTCTTCTGGAACATCTTCACAACGCGGGACATGGTGGAATGGTGGATTCCAAGCCTTTTGCCGATCCATCTATGCGACTGGCCAGGATTATCGATCACCGCGCCCAAGATTTGCTGGCGTAGCTCTTCTTGTTTCGAATGCATCTTGAAAACTACGTGACAGATCGCATTTATCGCAATTTTTCACACATTAATATAACACTCTAAACTAGTATTACCCAAAATTTCATTAATTTTTACCCTTGCGATAAAAATTTACACCCGGAACAAAGTGTCGCATTTTTTCGGAGTCCAATCTTTATTATCACCGTCTTCGATAACAACAATCGTACAGACTGAACTACTTAATACTACATTAATTGTTATGTTATATATTCTCCGTGCGAGGAGTAACCCAAAAAAGGAGAGAGTTCCTCTCCCATGTGCGCATCAGTAAACAGAGTGCACACAATAGATCGCTAGAATAACTATACAAGCCACAGTGGTACATGAGCGTCTTCCAACCGGACATTTTTGCCTGTTGAAGTGGCGGACTTAGTCCGTGCTTCGACCTACCCCGTAGTGGGATGTTAGGCAAAAATGTCGTTGGTTCGAGTACCACTGTACACATGCCCGTTTCGCTCAATTTTCCTAAAAACATCTGTTATATTTCCAAGCCTGCCGCACACTAGCGGAACTATCAAAACTTTCTCTTCATATCTTTCATTCTAGCCAAAAACATTGTTGTTCACTCTTGGTGCCTCATGGTGATGAGCGAACATCTCCTTCTACATACTTAATACTAGTTTTCAATAACTTAAAGTCTAAACAACCCTACTAATTCAATTCACCACAATGAACGTTTCTTTCTTTGTTCAGTGTTAGAGTTTTCTATGTAGGGTTATTTTGATTTCAAGCATTCTCAAATTTCGCGTTGTTGTTTTATTGTGGTGTTCGTTATTTGTACGCCAGGTTAGACTGCCCGGAAAATCAGTCTCTCCACTCACGTGTCTCCATCTGCAGAATATTCTGATTGAATGAGTTCCGCCTATGAGGATACTGGTGAGTGTTATTTTGTGTGTGGTATTACGACCGGTAACATCAACTATCTCTTCAGTCGTGGTTGTAGCGACCTGCCGTTGTGGAGAATCTCGATCCATCATACTGTTTGGATTTTCTGGTTTTGTCCCAACATCGATTTTTGGTTCTGATTAAATAAACCCGCCCTGGAGTTGGGTTTCTTGCCGGGCAAATAAGACTCGACGGATGGTCCTCCTAGGAGGTGGCGCTTAAGCCGTCCGCTTAACGAACTGGAGGACGGAGACCTCTAACCGCCTTTTGCACGTTACACTTACACAAAAAACGTTAAGTCTATGGCATCTGGTACCTACCACATAAAAGAGAATAGATAGAGCCAACTTGATACTTTCTCGGCACGCTGGCCACGACTTATTTTTTCGGACGAGAAACTAGGTGTGCTGCAGTATCCTCACAATGCGCCAAATGGTCGATTGTGGGCGACAACGTGGGCAAACATTCCGGCATTTCAGATCAGCAATTCCAAACTGCGGCGCCAGTGATAGTTTGTAAATCAGGTTGCAAGCGACATAAGATACACAGCGAATATGGTTCAAGTCTGGTATCGGGACAATTTGGCGGATTTCATGAACATAACATGTGGCCTCCCAACTCCCCAGATGAAAATTCATTGGACTGTTTTGTTTGGTCCTACGTGATGTCGAAGCTGAATGAATACATAATCGTGAACTTGGACCAGTTCAAGAAAGTCATTTTTGAAATCGGGTATGGAATCCCCTTGAAGTCCAACAAAATTGCGCTAACTGCCTTAAACTAAGTCTTCCAGTAAAATAACCTTCTTTACATGACCTTATCTCATCGAGCGAGTGAATTCCCAGTCAAAAATTTCACTACGATTTATACACAATTCAATTGCACTGATTGCAAAAACCATTACCTACTTAAATACTGTCCTATTCAACTGTTTATATCCAAAGTGAACTGACGTGAACGAGCATTGACGATAGCAACGACGCACTGTCTGAACATAATATTAATTCATCCTCTGCAGCCATACAAATTCATCGTAAATGCAAGCGCACCGTCGTCGATGTCATTAAAATCAGAAATTTGAGAACATCAGAGAGGATGTGTTGTTAAAATATATAAAGCACTGGTTCGAATCCTTTCAGCATTTCACGAACACGAGCAGCTGCACATGGTGACAGAGTTCATTCAATCACGGTCGGTCTAAAAGTGTAACATTTTCACTCGCAGCTCTACCTGAATTCGTTCGTTATCTCAGCTGCAGCAAAGGTTCCCCCTCCGCCACAAGATCCGAATCTTCTCAGTGCAAGCCGCGACCCAGCGCACAATAGCCAAGTCTGAATCAGCGGAAAATTCTGCCGGGAAAAAGTTTTCCAACTGTTTGACAGCTTTTTAAATAAACATTTCCGCTCACAATAATGGAGTGGTGCTTTTTTCCTTCGTCCCACATGTCTGCCCTCCTTCCCACAAATGTCTGTACTAAAACAACATAACGATAACGAGACACCATGCGCTTTCTCGTCGGAGAGGAACAGTAGGCGGTGAGGGGGAGTTAGGATGAAGTCAAACATGGCCCGCTTTCGGCTGACTGAACTCTACACGGTTTCAGAGATTCACGTAGGTGTGAGTGTACGTGGGAGTGAGTGACTGGCACTTCGGAGGGGAACCACCGAGCTGTATTTTGTCTCATTATTTTTATCATTGCTATTAGTGGCAATGTGGCAGATTGCTGTTACACAGTTTCCGTTAAGGATGCAGTTTTCTCGGTTCTCCCGTGTAGAATAAAGGGGACGGGGGCAAATAAGCTGCGGAGAGAATTCGTGTGAACATTCGGTAAAAATGACAAGCTTTATGTTTTGTTTTCCGGATTTACGTGGGATGGTTTTTAAATGGGTGACAGCAATAGAATCAGGAAGGATGCAAGGTCACCTGATAAGGAATGTTTTCGCCGCTGGGAACCATTGAAAAGTGTGTGTATTTTTAAGAGGATTTTGCTGCTTATGTGTCTCAAAATAGAACGCTACCATTTTTTTTTGCCAGAGAAAAAAATTATAAAGAACAAGATGGTACTTTGTATCGAAAGAAAAAAAGACACAAATTATTCGTTACCTTGGAAAAAAACATCCCCGCCATAACGAATATATGGATTGAACAAATTTAATACAGCATGGTTGTAATAAAAAATCGAGCCCTATTAACAGTTTTGACACGTTTCATAAATTAAGTTAAATCATCCAGTTTTCCATCCATGCATGATAGGTTCCAATTTAGCGTTTTTTTATTTGTTTACATATTTTCTTTTTACCACATCCCATCCATCCCCGTACATATAGGTAAAGTTCCGCATCGAATTCTCCATCGAAGAAAAAACGCATTCTATTTTTCGAACACTTTTTATCCTTCTTGTCATGAGAGGGACTCAAGAAAACCAAACTCTCATTTTTTAACAACGAGGGACAAGCACCGGGACTGTATTGAAAACTAATTGGCATGACTTCACTAATGAGATTTTGGACATTAGTATAGACTGTTCCGATAATTATAAATACACTAATGACTAACCGTCAATTCAAAATGCGTGCAGTATTCAACCAACTTTTGGCTGCGTCCTGTTGTTAACATCCAAATTAAATTATTGTTGAACAAACGGTGCACCGTCATTGGTCTTTCGATCAGAAATCTGGTTAATGGAAGAAGGTGTGAACGTCGAACAGTCCAACCGCATTTCAGATGTATCAACAACAGTGCTTTTTCGTAGATTCCCAAGACGGGGTAAAAAAACGCGGTCCCACTGACCTACCATCGACAGAAAGGTGAGGGACTATTTCAAGTGTCATCCTACAACAACAGTCCGAGATGTGGCGAAATGGCGAAAAAAGAGAATGGGCCTGCAGACTTTTTGGAAGCAGAAGCAGCCAAAACGAAGCACCAAACAGGCTGAGTCAGTAAAACATATGGCTCGAAAGCTGCACGAAAAACTGCTGAATAACAAACGAAAGGGTGAGTTATGTCAGTGACATAACTGCAAAGTTGCCGTAGAACTCCTTGTTGATGTGAAGAAATGGGTGTCATTGAATTAATAAATTTCTACTATATTTTATTCAGTTTAAAGAACCATGAAACCCAATGCTATTAGTTTGTGTGACATTACTATCGTTTCTCCACGAAAGTGAAGGAAGTCAACTCTTATTAATTTTTGAAATGGCCCTAAAAAGAGCCGTTTGGTATTTCGTTATTCACTGTTCTTGGAGTGGTCCGAGGAAGTACCGATAATTGTAGAAGGTCGAACGGGAGGGCCATGATATTGGTTTTGTTGCGTGAAAGAAAAGCATATCATATTAGTCTTTAAGTGTTTCAGGAGCATTGATACTGTATAAGAAAATCATTGAATTCAACTCTTTAGAACTCATTAAGTGGCCCTGAAAAGGGCCGTTTGGTATTTTGTTGTTTGCTGTTCCAGGTGTGATCCGAGTAGTACCGACTATCGTCGAGCGGTAAGTGATGGTTAGTTGTTGAATGGGTAGATGCCGTCATTCCGGTTCATGTTCCAGGATATCTTCACTCTGCTGGTTTGATGGTTCGGGTGCTTCAATAACAAATGCAGACAACATAGGTCTATGATATGAAAAATATGAACAATCATGTCTGCCGATATTTTTAACAAACGTCAAATCTATGCAAGAACCACCAAGTGTGGTTGCTTCATTCAAAAGGTTAGCTAAAGTAAATTCTTTCTTAAAATTCTTCTTCTTCTAACCTTTTTCAGAAAGTTAGCTAAACTAAACGCATTTGTTGTGCATTTGTCACTTTTTTACCGCTTCCTCGAGGTTTTCACTTGACAATTGCCCAATATTTTTCGATCGGTCTAAATTGTTTGCAGCATACCATTCTAGTATCTCCTAATAGTGGTGGTTGCTGGCTAGATCCGGCCAAAACACAACGTTGGTCTTATGTTCCCGAATGAAGGGTAAAATCCGCTTTTTCAGACACTCTTTAATGTAAAACCTTCGACGTCATTGTGTGACATGTGCTGCAAACCTTGGTTTTAAGGCCACAACTGCAGATTGCTTGCCAAATCATTAGTTTCCAAGCAAATTTATCAGCTAAAACAAATTTATACCTGGAAGGGACATCCCCACGACCAGTTGCCAGGTAAATTTGTTGTCCGGAAATTAGTTTGTAATCAATTTTGACATATTTTCCAACATCCATTTAATTTCGTTTAATTTACAGCCATCGAATTTCATCAAAACTCGTTCGTATGGTAATCGTGCTCGCTTTTTGGCCACTAAATTTTGTTTAAGGGGGTGATTCGGATGTTTACTGGCACAAAAAAACTTAAATCCTTCTCTTGAAAGAACGTTACGTGCCGTGCAAAAGTTGGAAACGTATTTCTTTGCCAAATCACGTATGGAAACACCTGGGTTGCCTTTCACGTACCTCAACACCTTTCTCCTCAGCTCTTTGTCCCTAGTTCCACTTTTATAATAGTAACATTTGATTACAAGACACACTGTTGACTTTGGGAATTTCAACACTTCTGCTATTTTTGAAGGAGACCACGAAGGTTTCTCTAGATGTTTATGCACAATTAATTTTCTTTTCTCAAGTTCCATGATCCGTAATTCTGAGATGCGTCAATCAATCGAGAGAAACTTTTCACCAATTTCTTCGTCTGTGAAGCTTCAAAAAATGTCTGTCAAGAGACGTTTGTTCCAACAACCAAGGACACGGTGGTGTATTAAACCCTGCGTCCAGATTTACTTTGCATCGAGCTTTATTTACTATGTTTGAGAATAAAATAATCAAAAACCACAGTGTATTCTTTTTTATTTGAGAAAGAATATGCATTTATATTTTTTCGGAGCAGTCTGTATTGTTTCATTTTCTTAAAAGCCGCAAATCAATTCTTTTGAAACTCTTCTATGGTCTTGCACTCCTTACCACTCTTCTTAAAGTTGCGCTTGATGATAGCCCAGTAGCGTTCAATTGAACGAAACTTTTGACAATTGGGAGGATAAAAGTCTTTCCCAACGTTATCTACCCTTTTTTCTTGCATCCATTGTACGGCGGTTTTGACGTAATGGGCTGATGTCAAATAAATTCAAAACAAAGCAGAGATTTTGTGCTGCTTGTATGAAGAAAACATCCTTTTCTGAAAACACTCAGTACGGAAAACTTCGGCATTGTATAGTAATAAGATGACTCGGAGCCGCAGGAAGCAGTTCTGGATCAACAATAGAAAAGGGCCTATCAATATTTGTAAACAAACACTTCTGAGCATATTTCCTCGCAAAGCGTAGGCCACCCACGCAAACCAATACCATCATCATGTAGGGGAAAGTTTCCCCTACACAACGATTCTGTAGGTTTGCGGGTATAGCCAACGGCTTTCGAGAAAAAGGGCTCAGAAGTGTTTGTTTACAAATGTTCATGGGCTCTTTTCTATTGTTGATCCAGAATTGCCTGCCATACGAGAAGCTTTTGACCAAATCTTTGCAGCTTTATTCGTTATATATAGTTAAGGTATGCTTTCAACCACATTGACCAAATCTTACGGAAACTCAACAGACATATGAAATATTCTAGCGGTTCTCTAAAGTACAATTAAAAAAAAAAATTGGAATGATTTACACGATATTTCATGCGATTACCCAGCCACCTCGTGGTGAACCCACCTATGCATCGTCAATCGTAGCAACCCTGTTGTGTTAAGACAAACAACAAGCCCTTTGTGGTTTTACAAACTAATTTCGTAACAATGTTTGATTAATGCTATTATTTTTAAAGATCCTGTATTGGAAAAGATGCGTCATTGAAAGATTGGAACATGCACACTCAGATTTTCTTACAGAAATCTGTAAAATTTTACCAAATTCTCAACAGCTGAACTTTCGGCAATCCGATTTAAAGAATTTCAGTAAAATATTACTGGAATTCAGTTAAAAAATTACAGATAACTGTAAAATTTCACCGAAGTCCGTAAAATCGTTAAATAACCAAACGTTCAACTGGTGAGAATTCGGTAAAATTTTGCAGATTTCTTTTAAAAAAAATCTGAGTGTGTGCTATTATCTGTCGAAGCCTTGCAAAAAACAAAGCAATTCCATCGAGCAGGAGACCTGTCAAATGGATAAAACGTCGCCTTTTTCCTACACTCAGGCAAATGACCTTAAGAATTTCATAAGGTTCAACTTATTAACGATGCTTTGGAATCTCATAAGGTTACAAGTGTTGTTAAACACTAGTGCGCAAGACACTGAACCCATAAGGGACTGTTCAAAAACCACTTAGATTGAAATTTGACACTTTCAAATGAATAATTTAGTAGACTTTTTCCAACAGTCCCTCCCTCCTCCGGCACTAAAGTCTACGTTGACTTTATCAAATACATATTTTTAAACTTGTGGAATATGTTCTGCAACATGTTTTAATAACGAATTATTAAATTAAACTCAAATAATCTGGTTATTCAGTTTTTTAACTTTATTTCATAAAAATAGCACAGCAAAACAATCGCTTGTGTGAACCAGTTGACGTTAACAAAGTCCATCAGATAGAAGTTCTGGTGGGATTGTTTCTTGAATGTCAAGTCAAATGATTTCGAGGCCTCGTGATCTATGCATAGAACTTCCGTAGCTCTGTTAACGTTGACCTCACAAAGAATTTATTCCTAGAGACAGAATCTTCAATGGCCTTTTTTCTAAGACGAAATATCTGCCTTTTAAATGCTCTTACGGTGACGAACTGCATTATTACAGTCCACAATCAGAGATGCCAAGTTTAGTTTATCTTTTTAGAAAGTTTTCCAAATCAAGTTGACGCCTTTTCATGCCTCTTCATGTATTTTCAGCTTTTTTCAACTTTGCGCTATAGCATCGCTTGAACGCGTCGTTTTCAACGTTTGACAGGTTATCACAACCGGATATAATAAAACCCCTCAACTAAATGTATGTAAAATGGCAGCATGTCAAATGTCAAATATCATCACATTCACGTATAAATAAAAATACTTAATGGTTGACATCATAAACTTATCAGTGAGTTGGTTCTTTGCATTTGCCCTCACGATGTTGTGAAAAACTAAAAGAAAAACATAACAAACACGCCCAAACTGCTGTCTGTTAATTAGAGATAATTAGAGACAGTAATTCTAGCATGTAGCATTGAACCCCGTTTATATTATAACCTACATTACATGATATAGACTATCTTGATATCAAATTAAGTTTAGTGCTTGGGACTAGCATACATCCTCAATTTGTAAAAACTGGTTATCTCTAACTACGGCTATACTGGCGCCAGCCTCGCCTGAACGCAGGTAAAGTATGGAATGTGTAGGAATATGTTGACGTGATATGCGTTTTTATTCGAAGCCTTCTGCAGCTCGAGAAATCACTTGGATGTTGGATAAAATGGTTGGGTTCGCAGCGGGATCCGTTTTGATAAACGGTGTGCTGAATTCAACTGACGCCGGCAGCAAATAAGATATTTAACTATGTTCCCGATTTATTCTCTGTTCCGAGATGTACAGTATGTAAAATAAGTATATCCACCCCTGCTTCAAATTTACAATTTTCCTGTTATTGATTCAAATATTAGTTGATAGAATGAGTGTCGTTATGCGTTTGGTCCATTATATAGTACCTATCATTATACCATTAAATATACTTGAATTAATCTTGCTCTTGAAAATCTATGCCAGGATCAACAGGAAAGGGAAATAAAACATGCAAAAAAAGTTTATCCACCAAAACATGCTTAGTACCATTTTGCCGTGTATTGAGCGGTTCCTGTCACTTTTTCGAATGTAAACATTGCATAGGTTATCCTTTCGTAGTGTAGAAGCTTTCGTGAGTCAAATTTGAGTTCTCGTGTTTCGAAATGCCTAAAAACGCACAAATTTCGCTGAGTATCCGAAAACTTATCATAGAGCATCACAAGTGCGGTAAAAGCTACCGTCAAATTACTAACATCGTTCGGATACGTAAAGATACGGTTGCCAAAATTGTTTTAAGAAGTACAGAAAGAGTGGTTCTTTTACACCAGAAAAGCGATCAGGGCGACCGGCGAAGACAAGTTCCCGGATTGACAGGGCTATCGTCAGAAAGGCGGAACAAGATCGAGGTTTGTCAGCTCCAAAAATTGCAAAGCAAGTTAAGAGTGAATTTTCTATCCATGTGACACCTAAAACAATCCGAAATCGATTGCATCTTCAAGGTCTGAAGGGTAGAGTAGCAATTAAGAAACCATGGTTGTCAGCGAAAAACATTAAAAACGATTGAAGTGGGCTCGAGATCATATTGCATGGACAGTCGATGATTGGAGAAAGGTCATTTGCTCAGACGAGACTAAAATAATGCTATTTGGGTCTGATGGTATCACACGAAAATGGCGCAGAACCGGTGAAAGTCTGAAAACCCAGTGTTTAAAGCCTACAGTCACACATGGTGGAGGTGAGCTATTGCAACATCCTTAATTTTCAACTAACTTAACTACCTTTGATCATTTTCTGTGCAGGTAGAGTCATGGTTTGGGGCTCGATGGCTTCGTCTGGCGTTAGAGAACTCGAATTCATTGACGAAATAATGACAAAAGAGGTTTATCTGGACATACTGAAACGAAAACTTTCAGCAAGTTCACAAAAACTGAAGCTGAGCCGGAGATACACGTTCCAGCAAGATGGGGATCCAAAGCACACATCGAAGCAGGTATCCCAATGGTTTAAGGAAAAGAAAATCAATG
Organism: Aedes japonicus; assembly: GCA_034211315.2. Taxonomy (NCBI): domain Eukaryota; kingdom Metazoa; phylum Arthropoda; class Insecta; order Diptera; family Culicidae; genus Aedes; species Aedes japonicus. The sequence goes on from JASCZW010003888.1 coordinate 80,950, forward strand.
TTTTGGAGTGGCCAGCAGTCTCCTTACCTTAATCTAATATAACATCTCTGGTCTATTTAAAAAATTAAGGTTCAGAAACACAAACCATCAAGCATTCAGCAATTACGACAAGTTGTTGTAACTGAATGGGACAAAATCGCACCAGAAACGACAGCTAAGCTTGTCCAGTCAATGTCACGACGATGTCAAGCTGTCCTTGAAGCCAAGGGAGGGCACACGAAATATTGAATGATTTTCAGGATTATGGTGTATATAGTTTTTTTGCATTATTTTTTATCGTTTTCTTATATATTTGGTCTCAGACACGAACAGTTCGTGCTTTTACATCAAATTATCGTTTTTTGACTTTCTTTTTATCCCTTGAGGAATAAACGTAAGATTAAAAATCGTTTTTCAATGTTTTGGTGGATTATTTAAAGCAAATGTGCCAAGTGAGAAGAGGTGGATAAACTTTTTTTACATACTGTACATTAAAGTTATTTAAATTTCGGCACCAACAGAAAGGATAGAGTCACTCACAAGTGTGGGTGGTTAATAAAAAAGACCTCATGCTACACAGCAGTGACACATCTACAGTACCTGAAATTACCCTCCGTATAACCTTGAAGCAAATTTCTTTATGATTATTTTTAGTACTGAAAATATATTGATGTTTGATTTACAATTATATGCAGCTAAATATCTCTACAGAGAACAGACATCCAAGCTCGAGTGCCCACTGTGTATAAATTTTTGTAACTGCCATTTTAAAATTTCAGCTCGTTTCGGTTAGTTTTGGTGAATCGTATGTTGATGGCGCCACTATCCCACCTTGAGATTTGATAGCCTGTCAATTTTAGTTTGGTGAAACCTAAACTAGGCGGCGTTGTTTTTCCAACGGTTTGATTTTAAAAGTGTGCACAGCAAATTGGGGAAAAAATGTTCGAGCTTGGATGTCTGTTCTCTGTGATACCTCTAAGCAGCTAAACCATTAGTCTATGAAATGTGAAGGGCATGATATGATGGAAATAGCACGATGTTGTAGAGAACCACCAAACAATGCAAATATAAAAGTAAAATTCAGTTATTTGCCTCTTCCACCACGATGCTAGATGCTTGAAACTCTGAAATGGCGAATATTCCAACGTGATAGGTATAAAGAAATAAAGTCGACCATTTGATAGCCATGCAAAAAAATTAAAACCTCCTTTTTTAGAATGAAAAACCACCATCACACTTTGTGAATGACTACAACGGCATCGTTACTGTTGGTTTAAATCGGATAAATGCGGCTTTTCATTAATGTAGATTTTCCTATGATGTAAACCACCGTCAAACTATTTTAACCTGAATTTTTATAATCTATTGAAATAAACCACTGATTATTGTGAGTGGTCCCAACAGCATCCTTCCTGATGTAATAGCCCCAACATGATCTCTACTATTGGCTTAGTCAATTCTCAAACTCGAATTTTTAACATATTTTTGTATTCTTCTAAAATAAACCACCCACACATGTGAGTAACCCCAACAGCATTCGTACTGTTGGTTGAAATCGATTCTGAAACCGGAAATTTGAACCTATTTTTGTAATCCTAACCACCTATACTTGAGGGTGGCCCCAGCAGCATCCATAATGTAGGTTTAAACTAGTGGCACGATTCTTACGGATTATCTCAAAAATAAAAAATAAAATAATGTTCAATCAAAATTTCTTGACCAAACCAGATGAAATTCAAAAAATTCGAAAAAAAAAAACTAGTTCAACCAAATTATCGGATTGAATCGAACGAAATCGTAATGAGCGATTCGCATCTCTTTCCTAGCGACCAGTTTTGAGCTCATCGCTATGAAAAATAAAAGAAGAATTTTCACGGTTTCATCCGATATTTCGATTTTTGCATCGATTATTGTGCTGTTAAGCTATTTAAGTATATATGTTTAGAGTGTCCATTGGCCACATTGGCTGTCAGCTTGGCCAATAAGATAATAGAAGCGAAATGCGCAGCAAAACGAAGAAAATATAAATTTGAGTTTGGTTTGATTTTTGTTTTTAACTTGTTCGTTGATTCATCCCAATCATTATGTGTTGAGCTGTGTGTTGATGGCAAAACGACTGGTTAATTGCGTTCCAGGTCTTTGCAGTATTTAGTTGCCTAGTGTTGCTTCACCATTTCTGCAATAACTTTCAGAGCACTACGTTCCCCATCCGTAAATCTACATTGCTTGAGATCACCGAATTAGTCCAGCTCGGTTTGCCATTTGCAGTACTTGCAGTAGCAGGGAATTTTTTTACATCGTTTTTGATTTTCTGTATCGAGTCATTGCCCAGAAAGTGAAGTTCTTCATGAATAAATTTAACTTGTTCCAGAATTAGTTTTATTCTTTTTGGAACAAGACCAAATTTTTTATTGACTTCTTCCCAGTAATGTTCCATTTTCCCTTTGAATCTTTGGATTCGAGGGTTACAAGCTAGAATTTAGAAAAGAATTCGTTTATGCTTTGTGATCTGCACGTACACGATCGAGTAAAATTGATCAAACTCGTGACTCTAATGTCTTTATCAGATGAAGTCCTCGGATGAAATCGAGAGTAATCGAAAGTAGTAGATATTAGGCTACCATGATGTAGAAGGAGATGGTTTGCTCATCACTATGAGGCACCAAGAGTGGACAGTATTGTTTGCTAGAATGAAAGATATGAAGAGAAATTGTTGAAAGTTCCGTCAGTGTACGGTAGATTGGAAATAGAACAGAAGTAACGAAAACTAAGCGAAAGGACATGAGTAAAGTAGTACTCGAACCAAGGACAAGGACGTTACCTTTGCCTAACATCCCACTGCGGGGTAGGTCTAGGCACGGACGAATCCGACACTTCAACAGACAAATGTAACGTGTTGGTACGCGCTAATGTACTCCTAATAGCTTTGTGATAGTTTCTAGCTGTCATTTGTATACAATTTGTTTTGATGCGCACATAGGCGAGGATGTCTCTCTTTTTTTTGGGTTTGTTTTGATTCGCAACGTCTGGTATCACTCAGGTTATTTCTCGTCATCTCTAACGTAGAGACCTCGGAGAGAAATACCGTAAAGCGTTGCGATACTGGTCTCCACCAGTATGATTAATGGTTACCACCATTTATCGGTTTTACATACCCTAATTGTTATGTTTTGTGAGTGAGACCACACTTGTGAGTGGTCCCAGCACCATCACTACTTTTGGTCAAAATCGGTTCTCACTCAAAATTTTGTTTTATTTTTGTAATCTATTGAAATAAATTACTCACTCTTGTAAGTGGCCCCAACAGCATCTTTCCTTTAAATTACAATAGGACCTTAAATTCGATATATTAACGTATTTTTGTTTTCTGCTGCACTAACAGCATCCATACTGATGCTTTAAATTAACTCTCAAATTCAATAGTTTGAAATATTTTTGTATTTCATCTAAATAAACCAGCCATACACGTGAGTGGCCCCAACAGCATCACAATTGTTGGTTTAAATCGGTTCTCGATCTAGAAATTTGAAATTCCATTGATTTTTGTAATTTATTGAAATAAACCAATTTCTCTTGTTAGTGGCTCCTACAGCACCCCTACTTTTTGTTTAAATTGGTACCAATATTTGAACAATTTAATGTGCATCTCTGTACAGAGAATAAACCGGAAATAAGGTGAAATATCTTATTCGCGGCTGACGTCAGTTGAATTCAGTACAAAGTTTAGCAAAACAGATACTGCTGCAACCCCCAATCATTTTATCCAACATTCCATTGATTTTTCGTGGAAGTCGACCCGCATTTGGACGTGGCTGGCGCCGGTATTGCCAGTTATAACATTGAGATCACCTGTCCTTATGCAAAGAAAATGTAGTCCCAAAAGTCATCTGTTGGTTCTTTGTGTAATTAGAGCTGACCTAACAATAACGGAGCAGCAACCTGGGACGGTCAATCATTTTAATGCTCATGCTCATGTAGAAACATGATCTTCAATCCATAAACTATTCCATATTCCGTGAAGTTGAATTAGTAAGCTAATTCGTTACCTATCCTGACGAGCTTTAGAGTATTATTTCATAAACTTGTTGCGGAGAATACCTCAACCATATCAAAGTTTATTCGTATACTTCTACACTGAAAATTTATTTTTGAAAATATGTTCTCACTCACTTCGTACACATGAATTTTGTTCATAGAACAAATGTTTCGTATATTACTTGACACATTCATATTTCTTCTCATCTGCTATCAGTACACCTTTTTGTATAATATACGAAATGGATGTCATGAAAACCAGCCAATCGCTGCTTCTCTATTATCGTACACATGCATGTTGGTTTTACTGCTGGGATAGGTGTGAATAATTTATTTATCCCAAAATTTAAATAAATCCGCTGCCGAGAATTATAACTTAATACTCATTAATCTAGCATTTTTTCACGGGTAAACATTGTCTAATGAAATCAACCACGAATTCAGTACATTTCAAAACACGATATATAGAGATCTGTCCATCATCCATGCAACCAACAGTGAGACGTTTCTTTTTAATTTAAAAAAAAATTAGTTGCTTTTTGTAGTGTTTTCACACAATGCACGAATGTTCTTTCTGTGTCAACAAATGCTTCGTACTCTACGGTAGTTCAACGAGTATATTTGTTAGTCCTACCTTCGATTTTGTTACAAAAATTAAAATTAATTTTCAGTGTATTGCAATGTACAGTATTCTTTAATTTACAACAAACGTTTTACTTGGATATTTTTTTAATGGCACCATGGAGCTGTATTATTTAGTTAAAAACTTTTTATTCTGGTGGACTAACTGCCGAGAACATTAACAAGTTGAAATTAAAAATTGGACATAAATTGGTCGATTTTTTTAAATTATCATGTCAATCAAAACAATATAGTCATTTGATTACTACGTGAATATCAGTTCAGATTCAATATGTTTAACATTTAGCATGCTTAGAACTAATAGACATACACTCAGTAGTAAAAAAAAAGCCGAGCAAAATTTTCCTTCCAAAAAACGCGTTGTTCAACCTTCTGTCACTTTGTCAATTATCAATATTTTTAGTTGAAAATTTCACAACACTATAACCTATATATAGACCTTATGTGACCACAATTTCATGTTGATTAAAATTATAAGTTTGAAGTTATCATAACATATATGAAAAAAGTCATTTTTGGACATAGCAATTTTAAAAATCCGTATTTCTGTTAAAAATTTAGATACCGTACTATAAATTTTTCCATAGCTTAAAACAATACATAAAATTATGTGGACAAAATTTTAACTGTTTTCAAAAAGTGGTTTGGTCTACAGCTGGTGTCAAAGTTGACGCACCGACATAAGTATTTCCCCTTTTCACCCGATATTGACCTTGCTGAAATATCGGTTAAAAAAAAAAAGCCGAGGTGAATTCATCTTATTAATATACATGATTTGTTACGCGTGAAATATCCCAAATGACTAGTGTAACCCACGAAGAACTTTAAAAATATGGCATTCAATATGAATTGGTTTGTGAAAACAACGTATACAGTATTATACAGTAATTTGAATAAAATTCACCTCGGCTTTTTTTTTGCACCGATGTTTCAGCAAGATCAATATCGGGTGAAAAGGGGAAATACTTATGTCGGTGCGTCAACTTTGACGCCAGCTGTAGTCCAAACCACTTAATGGAAACAGTTAAAATTTTGTCCACATAATTTGATGTATTGTTTCAAGCTATGGAGAAATTTATAATACGGTATCTAAATTTTTCACAGAAATACGGATTTTTGAAATTGCTATCTCCAAAACTGACTTTTTTTCACATATGTTATGATAATTTCAAACTTATAATTTTAATCAACATGAAATTGTGGTCACATAAGGTCTATATATAGGTTATAGTGTTGTGAAATTTTCAGCCAAAAATATTGATAATTGACAAAGTGGCAGAAGGTTGAACAACGCGTGTTTTGGAAGGAAATTTTGCTCGGCTTTTTTTTTGCTACTGAGTGTAGTACGAGTAATTTATTAGCACATTCGATGGAGGCGCAGCCACAAAGCAATACCATGCTGGAGGTGGCTGGGTTCGATTCCCGGTTTGGTCTAGGAATTTTTCGTTAAAGAAAATTTCTCGATTCCCTGGGCATAGTGTATGATTTTAAAGGGTGATACGGTCAAAATTTGGTCAAGGGAAAACGCGTGTAAATCGGTGAAATCGTTTATTTAAAAAATCAAATTAAATTTCTTTTTCAAGTTCAATTAGTATAAAATTCAGGAAAAATATTCAGTTAGGCTTCCGCTTTTCCAAATCCGAATTGCCGGGCCTTACGCTTGACCCCTGCCATCAGATTTTTGTACAGCCACCTTGTCCACCTTCTTCGCCGCAGAAAGCCAGTTTGCCTTGAACTGCTGCTCGTCCTTAGCAGTTTTTTTGGTCTTCTTTAGGTTCCGCTTGACAATAGCCCAGTATATCTCAATTGGGCGGAGCTCTGGCGTGTTGGGAGGGTTCTTGTCGCTTGGGAACCACCTGCACGTTGTTGGCGGCGTACCACTCCATGGCCTTTTTACCGTAATGGCAAGATGCCAAATCCGGCCAAAACAGTACGGAGCAACCGTGTTTCTTCAGGAAAGGCAGCAGACGTTTATTCAAACACTCTTTCACGTAAATTTCTTGGTTGACGAGTCCCGGAAGCTATGAAAATGCTGCTTTTCAAGCCACAGGTACAGATGGCTTGCCAAACCAGATATTTCTTTGCGAACTTTGACAGTTTCGTGTGCTTGAAAATATTTGCTACCTTTCCCCTTCCTTTTGCCGTATAAAACTCCTGTCCCGGAAGCTGCTTGTAGTCGGCTTTGACGTAGGTTTCGTCGTCCATTACCACGCAGTCAAACTTCGTCAGCATCGTCGTGTACAGCCTCCGGGATCGCGCTTTGGCCGTCGTATTTTGTTTATCATCGCGATTTGGAGTCACTACCTTCTTGTAAGTCGATAGTCCGGCTCGTTTTTGGCTCGATGCACGGTTGTAGACGATACACCCAGCTATTTGCGGCATCTCGGAGAGATAGGTTAGGGTTTCGCTTGAAACTACCGGCATCTCTCTTTGTCGTCTCAGCGGCTTCCGGTTTTAGATTTTCCCCCGATCCAGACTTCCCTGGCTGTCGACAAACGTTCCCCAAACACTTTAATTACATTTGTAACGGTTGATTTGGCAACTTTTAGCGATTTTGCCAACTTTGCGTGCGAGTAAGCTCGGATTTTCGCGATGCGCAGAGCAAAATTTTGATACGCTGCTCTTCTTGCTTAGACGGCATTTTGACAACTGAAGAGTGAATTCCAAAAATCAAAATAGGAGCAACATTCTACACACACACACCTTCAAAATGAGGGGTGTTCAGGTTTTTTAAATACAAAATTGAAAGAAATACGTCAAGTTGATATTGACCAAATTTTGAGCGTATCGCCTTTTACTTGCCACACAATCATAATAATGCAAAAATGGCACCTGGCATCGAAAGCTCTCAATTAATAACTGTGGAAGTGCATTAGAACAACTGTGGAAGTGCATTAGAACAGTTGAGAGCAAGCAATAAGCAAAAATTCTGAAAGCAATAAGCTTGAAATGCCATATAAGAAGATGTAAGAAGGCATATGAAAGGAAAAATCTGAACATAGGTGGATTAATCCTTGAATGAAATTCGCACTCAGACGGTAAACAACCTGCTGCAACAGTTTGATAAAATTTATTTCATCACCGTTGAAATTATTAACAAACATGGACGCGTGTGTATGGGGCATGTAGTTAGCAACATATATATTTTTGTTTTTTGCTCGATCGTGTCACCTTGCCGTTCAACAGTGCTGGCCAGACATGCCGTTCGTTCGAGTGGGGTGCCAGAGTGGAAAACACTTTTCAAGAGCTGATTTACGTTTTACATTTACCCATTTTCGGGAATAACGACAACGCTTAGCTGAAGGGAAAAAAAATCAGCAACCATCAGTTACATTGAAACAATCTTCTACCGATCACCCTGAAGAGGGAGGGTTTCGCCTCTGCACTCTGACTGGCACCGATTTATCCTGCCAAACCCGGTTATATAGGTGGGCTATAGACGGATGGAGAAAAATGGACTCGGATTTAATGAAGTGGAAGATACAACGTAGAACAATTCTGGTGTGTCACAGTGTTATGTTTGACAGCTAGCTTTTTTCCTCCCGATGGAAAGGACCACCCAACGACGGGCGGACGTCCTGCAACCCAGCCAGCAGAAGTGGATTAAAAATGTATAGTAAATTTATGTCATTTTCGGAGGTTGTTGTCGCGTTTACTTTTTCGTTGTCGGCCATCGCGTCTTTGTCGTTGGAAATAAGTTGGCTTTCGAAGAAGTGTGTAGTGCGGGGGAAGGGCGGTTCGTTTAGTGCGGCAAGGAATGTCGGTCGGTGGACGGGGGAAGAAAATTATTACCTGCTTAAAATAATTTGCCCGGTGTGATGAAATTTATGGGCGATTAAAGTGTCACGGTGCTTCGAAAACGTTTTCAAAGTTTTTTGCCTGTTGGTGACATTAGCTCGATAGAGAGGAGAAGAAATTGCCGAGGCTGATTTTTATTATTGAAGAACATAACAGTATATTGAGCCCCAATTTGTCGATGCTAATTGAGTTTTGAACAGACCTTTAATGGGAGCGGTGATTTTCCTCCTTTTAATTCCGTTATAATTGGTTATCATGACATGAATGCGTATACTGTTGAGTACTTAGCGAGAGCTTGTTTTTTTACAATTCATTTTTCATGAATACACATTAAGCATTTAGCTCAAATTCGGTAATGGGATGTCATGTCCTAGGCCTAACGATGACGTCATATATAATCATCAAAGGTGGATCAAAGTATCGAATCTGTTCCTCTCTACATAATTGGATCCGAATGATTATTCCGAAATTGTGGAAGAGGAAAAAAATTGATGGAAAAAATCCCCGTGACTGAGTACAAATATCAAACATTTTCGTTTGTCACCATGACGATAAGTTTGGAGAATGCCAACGAAAAGTTTCTCATATAAACTTCTGAAGGACTGTGAAGTTCGAGCTCGCAACCAAGTGAGCTCTTGTTTTGGGAGACTGATTGCCGTTTATTTCGATATGAAGATCGTTTGAACTAACAAAAGATGGATAGTTTAACTTGAAGTCCTTTACTCTAGAGGTATATTTAACAAGCTGGAACAACTTCAGATATTCAGACCTCGATGAATTTGTATCGTATTCATATATAAAGTGTATCGAAATTTAATAAGTGCTAGAGATCCTCCATCGATGTGAGGTACTCAACGAACGTCATTTCCCTCTTCTTGTCCTGGTCTGCTTTTCCTTTGGTACATGGACAAATGCTTTGCACCCAAATACTTTTAGATGAGAAACGTCCGGCTTGCGTATGGTGTGATCTGAACAGTACGTGAAGGTAGGTTGTTCTGAAGGTACACGGCTGTAGCAGTAGCTTCAGCCCAGAAAGTTGTAGGCATTTTGGCATCCATCAGCATGCACCGTCACATTTCAATGACGTGCCGGTTTCCCCACTCGGACACTTCATTTTGCTAGCTGGCGAATATCCAGCTGTCAATTCGGGGTGGATTCCATGCTTGCAGTAGAACTCCATCAGTGTTGCTCTCGAATAATCCCCTCCCCGATCGGACCTGATGCGCTTGGGATACTTTCCGAACTGTGTGTGGACATAATTGCAGAACTCCACGATCCGTTGTGCAACCTCGGATTATTTCTTTAAGGAGAAAACAATACAGTAGCGAGTGTGATCATCCAAAAAAGTAACAAAATAACGAATTCCACTCACCGAGAGTGTCTCTAGTGATCCACACACGTCCGTGTGGATGAGGTATAACGATGTGCTGGTCTTCATTTCGGTGATCTTGAGGAAGGGAGTTCAAGCCTGCTTTCCTTTCACACAGCATTCACAACCTTCACGTATTCCGCAATCAGCCACCGTCATTCCAGTGACCAGCTTCTTTCTCAGAAGTACTTGCAGCGCGTCCGGTTCTTGATGTCCCTATCGTCAATGCCAGATGCAGATGCAGTTACCTTCGAGACGATTCCATATTTCGGCTTGCTTAGGCGATATAAACTTTTGAACTTCGTTGCTAAGGCAATCTCGTTTTCATTGACGATTATTTTGCACTTTCCGTCAACAAAATCGATTTTTGCCTTCCGATTGGTCATAGCAAGCACTGATAAAAGGTTCGCTGACATCTTCGGGACGTTACGTTGTGGAGCCAGATTTTGTAGGTGCTTCCAGAACCGTCCACACATTTGATCACGCCAGTGCCGGAACCAGCGATCACAACTACATTCTGATAACATTTCTAACGTTTGCATTAAAAAAACTGTACTTTTTTCGGATGGTGATATAAAAAAAAACTAAAACAGATAATTGCTTTTGATAAATTTCCCATGCAAGGTAATTATTTGAGCTTACTTGTAAAAAACTTCCGTCAGGAACCGGGCTTTTTTTCGATGTTCTGATTGTTGTCTAATAGTGCCAAGATGTTGTAGATGCCGGGCGAATGTGCGGCAGCACAATGTCCGTTTTCGGCGCGGCGGGGTGCCGTTCTTTGAGCGCGCACACTTCTGATCGGAGTTGCTTCACTGTTTTTGCCATCACGGTTAGAATTCGACTGATAGAGCTGTCAAATTATGTTTGCTAACTCATAGGTTACTATGATTGATGCTGCATTGGTAGTTTTGTCAGTGCGGGTGAAGGTAAACCCATGAAAAATCGGCAACACCATTTTGCATGAGTACGACAAAAGAGAAGCAGAGATTGGCTGGTCATCACGAAATTTATTTCGTGCATTTTACAAAAAAAAAAATGATAGCACTTCACCAGATAAAAATCAATATGAATGTTTCATATAATATACGAGACAATTGTTCTATGTTCAAAATCCATGTTTACGAAACACGAAAAGCAACTTGAAGAAAATAAATTTTCAGCGTACAGAACGAGAGTAAAATCGATTGTCACTAGTCGATGAATTCGGTTTTCTACTGAAACCTTAATATGTGAATCATGTCTCCCCAACATAATCGCATGTTTTGTTTTGTTCCAACTTGTTCAGATGTGATCAAAATACCGTCGAAGCAAAAAGCATTACGCGAGCGGATTGTACAGCTCTAGCAAACGAACATAACGGGAAAATATTCACTGTGAACTATTTTAAAACCAAAAATCAACCAATTTCACCCATCTATCGTATCCTGGCATCCTAAGGAACAGCTCATAAAAGTGTTAATGGGAGACCGGTTAAAATAATGGACAAGAAAGGACTTGGATTGCTCCATAGTACTTTTAACAACAAGGATTCGATTAATCAATCTGATGCAGCAAAAAAGTTCAAGACTACGCAACCTTACAACTGCAAGACGTTTAAGAAGATTGAAATAATCTGCCGCAAGAAATCAAGAGCACCAGATTACACTGAGCAACAGATGTCAACCGTAAAAGTTCTGAAATTACGTCGGAAAATATTTCGTTATGGATGAAGAAAACAGGCATGTTTTTTGTGAATTTTATGTGACTGTACAGCTAAATCTTTGTACTAAAAGTAATGATCAATTGGAGTATGATATTTGAAGAATAATATGTGAGATTTTCTCGAAGAAACATTAAAAATACGGATACGGCAGCAATTATACGGACGTGCCTCGGAAAAAAATTTGAATTGCGGTGTCCCTCATAGCTTGGTGCTGGATCATATGAAATAACAAAAAACAAAGATCATTGATAAGATTATTAATTTCTACAGGTAACATTATTAACAAACTTAAAAAAACTCTCCAGCGTAACCTTGTAAATTAGTGTTCAAAACATCAAAACGATCGGTCCTGTAGTTTTGAACTTATGAGGAACACCGGTTTTGAAAACGTGAGTTGTGGGGGAAACGCTCTAAAGTTTTGAACACTAAAAAATCTGGTATAAATCGGATTTTTTCGACTAACCTCGCACTGAATCATCAATGCTAGGTCCATAAAGGACGTTTCTATCATCCGTGATGTCTAAAGCACATTTTTGCTCCTGTCTACGGTGAATTCTGCCTTCTTTGGTTTGTCTTTCTGCTTCCTGCTTTGCTCGACTTTTACGTATGGAATAAGTTGATCGCGCCCAGCAAAAGAACCTTGATTGAAGACACTGGCTGCCACATATGCTGCAATTTCAACGATGACAGAGGTTCCACTCTCATGCTTCGTTGAGATTTTCCAAATCAGTTGGTTCAAACTTTCATTGTTGTTCTGTGTGAAGCCTCCGACACATCGATTCAGATCTGCATCTTTGCTAAGATCTTCATAGATAGGTTTGATTGCATCCAAAGCATCATCGGGAAGAGCACTGTTCATGTGTTCCAACGAATCCAATGCACTGGTAACTGCAGCTCTTGCCATTCGTAACAGGAGTTCGCGCCGGTCGGGCATTTTTTTATGCTGTCGTCCGTCGAACTGTAGTGGAAGAACGTTGCCCAGACAGCATTCTTCATATTTTCCACGAAATCAGAGTAACGTGTAGTAGCCAAACCGTAGTTTACCATCAGTTTATCAATCATTTTGGCCGTAAGCTTACCAGACAAGATGATATTTTTTCCAGCCTTAGTTATAGTATCTACAACGGTCTTTTTGAGACAATTTCCAGCATTCACATGAGCTTCATGACATTCATCGTATTCGGCAGAGATATATTGTTCCCAAGTTTCACATTCATGGCAGTATGAACTTTTGACGAAAATGTCAAGAACTTTACTAGTATGCTTAGTAACCGATTAACGAGGTAACACTGAATAAAGATGAGAAGCCTCTTTTTTTTCATGTTCCATCGCATGAAACAGTAAGTTCGTTGGCATCTTCAGCATGTTTCTCTTCGGCTGTTGCTGGTTTTTCATCTTTTGTAGCAGATAATAAAAATCGATTCGCCACTACTGTTACTACTGGATACATCCATCAACCTGCCGAACTTTCCACAACCAACTAATCCAAAGCCTAACATCTTCATCTCGAAAATAAACCGATAGTTAACTTTGAAAATACCAGAGTTTATTCTTGAACTGGACGGAACATTTCAAGCTGAACAATGCATTAGGTGCTAAGTAACATTGAGATACTCTCTTCGTCAATCGTCTCTTTTCGTTCCTATGGCTATGTAAACACAATTTCAAGTATTTTCAACACACATTACGGTAGTAAGGCCTGTACTCGAAAAAAATGCACCATTTTTATCCGTGAGTAACTTTTATGTCCATGAGTAAAAATTGATGAAGATCTGGGTTTAACTAGTTTGGAGTTTACATATCCAAAATTTCACAACAACCGGTTTAGTGGTTATTGAGATGTTATCGAAACAAGAAGAAAATCGCCGGAGAATTTGGCGCGCCGTCATGGAAAATCCGACTGCGACCATGAGATGAATCGGAAGACAACTGGGAATCAGCCATACAACTGTGTCTCGGGTTGTAAAATCGTTTATGGAGTCCCAGACGACCGAGCAGCGGGCTGGAAGTGGAAGAAAATCGAAGACAGCTGACCCTGTGAAGGCCCGGAAGGTGTTGGATTATTTCAAATGTAATCCGAGCTTTTCGATTCGAGACGTGGCTCTGAAGGCAAAGTGCTCCGACTGGTTCGTTTAGCAAACCATGAAACGAGCAGAGCTTCGTGTATTCAAGGCCCGCAAGGCACCGAACCGGCGTGATCAACAAAACGCTGTATCGAGAGTGGTTAACGAAACCGATGTGTGTGGTTATGGATGACGAAACCTACATCAAGGCAGACGCAAATCAGATACCGGGGCTGGTGTTCTACGTTGCCAAATCACGGTTTGATGTTCCGAAAGACATAAGGAAGAAAAAAGTGGACAAAATCACCAAACAATACTTGCTCTGGCAGGCCATATGTCAATGCGGTAAACTGAGTAAACCGTTCATCACAACGGGTACCATCAACAGCGAAATTTACCGCACCAAGTGCCTCCAAAAGCGTCTGTTCCCTTCCTGCGGTCCCACGGAGGCGAGACATTATTTTGGTCGGACCTGGCATCATGCCATCACGCGTGATTGACGTTGGATTGGTACAGAGACAATAACGTTGTTTTTGTACCAAAAACCATCAACCCCCAAATTCACCAGAAATTCGTCCGGTGGAAAGATTTTGGGCCATCGAAAATCATCCAAGATGTTTAAGAACGAGCTGGAGTTGAAGAAAGGATGAATGAAAGTGACCAAAAAGGTCGGCTCCACCATTGCACAAAATGTAAAGAGGGGTCTTAAGAGAAAGGTGCGGGCTTTCAGCGATGGAAAAGAAGTTATGTCGATACATAATCCATATGTATAAATTTATTTCCTGAAAGTTTCAAGAAAATCCGACTTAAAATAAATTTTTGGCGAACACTTTTGTCTGGTGCATTTTTTTCGTGTACAGGCCTTAAAGAGTGTAATGACGGATCCAATACGCCAAAAACATCAGCAAGTCGTTTCATAGACAAACTATTAACGAAAAAGAAAGTCAACTAAGAGAATCTCTCAATATTACTTAGGACCTAAAGCATTATTCATCTTGATTTGTAAACTGTTTACTGTTGTTTGATGTTAAATCCAAAGCCTTCTCTCTTTGTCGAATGAAAATTTACTTTTCCATGTTTTCCAATTGTTGAATAAAAAATAATAATAAAAAATCAATTACCTCATAATGTTTTTTAATATCCTCCGTAACTTGATCTGCAACGGTAACTTTCATTTATTCAACTGACGCACTACTTGTTGAAATACGTTCGCTTTTACATTTATACGTAGGTTAATTTTTTCCAGGTCGACAAAATTTCGAACCGGATGATTGTCTAGGGAACGTCCATTAATTACGTCACGCAAAAATTGACTTTTTATAACCCCCCCTCCGCCCCTTGTCACGTTTTTTATATGGACCTTCAAAAATTTTTGTATGGATCGTCACGTTTTCTCAAACCCCCCCTCCCCCCTTACTGCGTGACATAATTAATGGACCTTCCCCTATCAGATCTTTTTACTTTTTTAAGCATTTTAGTAATAATGTCTGTCACACCCGAAAAATTCTCGTGAATCCAAGAAATTTGTTCTGTTTGACAGCTCGGCTGCTTCAAGTCCTAAACACAATTGCATACGCAGCGGAAGCGATAGAAGCGCGCGTTAGCTTAGAAGTTCGGAAGTGAATGTTCTTTTATTATTTTTAAAAATGATCCGCATACTATTATAGGAACTACCGGTACTCCGACTATCAAGTTTATTGGTTCATTATTGTTCCGCAGGAGATTTTATGTTAACAGAGCTTTAACTGCGTCGTCATTACTAGTGCCACATCAAAAAATGATAACAATAGTGCGCTCGGGTCTGGTAGGTACAGGGTGCGGCAGAAAGTAATGCAAAAATTTGTTCTATTTCTATTAAATCCAGTTTTCAACTAACTCAAGCAATAATATCAACATTTTCGAGTGCAGTTATATTTATAAAGTTCTTTAAAACAAATTTATTCAATGTGTCCTCCATTTTTATTAATAACATCCTAGAGCCGACGCCAGGAGCCAGAGCATGCCTTTCGGACGTAGTCCTCCGACATTGACTGCCATGTGCGTGTTATGGTTGACTTCAGGGTTTTCACAGTAGGGTGTGATCGAATAATCCAACGGATCAGAGCAGATCTAGACTGCTAGGGGGCCATAAATCCTTCGGCTAAAACTTCATGTTATCGTTCAACCATTGTTGAGTTCGATTGAACGTGTAACACGGCCCTCCATACTGCTGTAGGAAAACGTTTTGGTCCTCGGAGAAGTTGGCTTTCACCCAGGGAAGCACTAGGTCTTTTTAAATACCGATAAACACTTCGGTATTGATCTAAACTCCAGCATAAATGAAAACAGGCGGCATTTTCAAACCGTTGGACGCCACCAAGCCAAACATCATGACACCAGGCGGATGTTTGGTTTGAAATTTGAATTTCACTTTTTCTAAACGTTCTCCATTTTCTGCGGTGAAATGAACCGGTCCGTGCGGCTGTTGACCACAGAATCGATGCTGAAAAGCGTATCGTCGGAGAACAGGGTTATCATTTTTTCCTTCTTCAACAAGGAAAGCAGTTCCTTGACCCGGTCCGTAATCAAGTGGCGTTTCATTCTAGCTCTCAAAGATGCATGCAGGGCTTCTTTGATGATTCTCCGCATGGATTTCTCCGAAATATTGGCTTCTTTTGCAAGTTTTCTTATGGAACGCACCGGGTTGCGAGCATTTTTTGCACGGACCGATTTGATCACGTTCGGCGTGCGTGCAAAGCGCGGATGTCCGCTTTCCGGCTTCCACTGCTTAGGACCATCCTGTAGGGACTTTTTTATGCGGTAAACTGTTGCCAAATGGCACCCTGCCGCCTTGGCTATCTCTTTCGGCTTCTTCTGGGCGAGCAACAAACTGGTGATCTTTCGCGATCATTTTGACGAATTTCCAATAAAACAAAAAGACTGTTTGGATGCAGCACTTGAAAGTTAACATAAACCAATACACTTTCGACAGAAATTAGTCGCTATCTACATGAATTAACCCAATACTCAAGTTTGAACATTTTCGAATTATTTTCTGCCGCACCCTGTATAGTCTTGCCATTTACGCTAAAAGACAATTATTTCACGTACCAAGTGCCCCTTGTACAATAATCCGATTGAATAAATATGTAGCCAGTGTTTGGGGTTCTCAAATATTAAAGACTACTTTTAAATTAAATTTTTGCTACAAAGATGAGGCGGTACAAGCAACAGTACAAGAGTACAAAAATTAACCTAGAAGGGAGCTAATGTTAACATTTTTTTTCTATAAGTCCTTATAGCAATAAAAAAAAGTCCAATGTATATATTAACTTGGCAAAAGACCAATCTGACAGGTCCAATCAACAAAAGCAAATGCAATAGATCCTAAGTAACATATGTATCAATAACTCAACTAGAATCATCGTAAACTTCAAAACCAAACATTTTCTATGGAATTTTGATGATGCTTCACGTTGAAAACCATGCAAAAATTAAAGATTACATTATAAAGCTACAATAACGATTTAAAAAACAAATTAATATGTTCAATCCTATTTATCTCGGTTTGACACAAATGTTGCATAGGACTTAATGCAATGTTTGGCTTGATTTGCCCCATTGTCGCACGATTGAAGATTTTTTGGATATTTGAGTTCACTGGTGTACAAAAACAACTGAAGAGCCAAAGACTGTAACCAACTGGTTAATAGAATCAAAAGATGCATTCGCCAAATCGATAAAGGAGCTGTACAACGCTCTTGTTCAAACATCAGGACAAAGCGTTGTCTAACAGCTAATGACGGAC
Source organism: Aedes japonicus (assembly GCA_034211315.2). NCBI lineage: Eukaryota > Metazoa > Arthropoda > Insecta > Diptera > Culicidae > Aedes > Aedes japonicus. The sequence continues at coordinate 98,325 of JASCZW010003888.1, forward strand.
CGTATTCAAAGGTTCATTTTTTTTAAGTATAGAGACCTTTAGCATTAGCATTAGCATTGACGGTTGCAAACCTCGTGGATGGAGCTACGATGAGGAATAATTCGTTGAAGACATTGCATGCCACCATGAAACGAGACCAGCTTCTGATACGTTTCTTCACGCAACAATCACCACGAAAACACTCCTCGATCGCTCACCTGGCCACGTCCATGCAACCGTTGGTGATAGGGAGGATTTGGTATCTACCTTAAGAAGACACGGGGAACCCACGTAGCCTTCAGTAGATATCAAAGGAAAAAGGAAATGAATAGTCGGAGAGAATAGTTGAACAGAATGCCCTGTTTGGTGCACAGAACAAAAATATATTCAAAAATGGTCGTTGGGAGCATCTAGTCTAAGAGGGTTAAGTGATGCTCCATTTATCTTCAAACGGTTGGGACTTTAGCATTAACTATAGTCCTAGCTCCCTATGGCTTATGGTTATAGCGCAATTACACGCTCTCTGAAAAGAAAGAGAAAGCGCCGACCCAAAATCATATGTTCCCCCCTGGCTGGAATACAGGCGTCTCTAATAGTATCCAGGCTCTTCTTGCGTCATAGCTTGCCTGTCGGTTGGAACATGAGGACTAACTCTTGTTCTAGCCTTTTATGGCTTATGGTTATAGCGCCATTACTCGCTTTCTGGAAATAGAAGACAGTACATTGACACAAAGTAATACGCTCACACACACAGACACTCAGACACACAGAAGCACAGACACCCGAAGAAACATTCTTAAATATTTGTGACAACTCCCACACCGTTACCCAGATGCAAGTACATTCCTGCTTGTACACCCCTTGTGGCGCTGTATGGTTATCATCGCCCATGCCTGCACCGAATCGTTGCCTGGGAAAGAAAGAATTTATTTGCAAATTCAATGCCTCTTCCATTTCCTTCAATTGACCCGCGATCTACCTGTTACTAAATGTATTATTTACTCAAGGGATGCACTATGACTGAGCACGGAATGAAGCTTTTTGTGTGCGTATGAGTATCAGGGAGAGAAAAAGCCTATCGTCCTTTAATCACACTGACCTTCTTTCACACAACCTACGCAATCACTCAATCTGTCCACTCTTGCCATATATCAATTATTATAAAATTTTAACGTCTCGTCAAAATAACCAAGCCGTTGTGTATGATATCGCAGTAAAAGGAGAGAAATTAGTTGCACCTGCAGTTCCTGAATATGCGAACAAAGAAAAGGGAATATAACAGGGAATATAAATATAACACAGATGAAATTTAGTCCACAATTCCTTGTCCAAATGTTATATCAAAACGAAGATTTGAATTTGAAAGCATTATTGGTAGTTGAAAGTAATAAAAAGAAAACAACTTAGCTGCACGATGCTATTCCTGATTTATCCTGTTACAGTCTGGAGTGCTCCAAAATCAACTTGAAGAAAACTCGTGCTAAGCTCGTTCATTACAGGTGATTCAGAACGATAATCAAACTGCTGATAATCAAACTGCTGGGAATAGTTTCAGCTCCTATGTACATTCGGATTCCTATTCGGAAACTATTGGCTATTTGCTCCTTCATAATTTTCCCAATTTGATTGAACTCCTCTTCAGTGTTGGTGGCAATAAATACATCATTCACTTAAGACAACGTCAGACAGACATGAGCCTACAAAGGGGCGGCACTTTTCTCAGCTTCTTCAGGTCTTCGTTGATTTCATTCGGTTCTGTTATAGACCATAAACACTTGTTCATACAACACAATGCTTTTTATTATTTTGGATACTAGTCAGTTGTCCTTTCAAATGAACAGGATCTCCATTTTTCCACTCTAGAGGGATCTTTTAAGGATCACAAATTGACATTACACTTATAGGCACCACTTGTACTCATACCCTGCGATTGAGATCCTAAATATGTCGTGATGAGTCTAGGCTCCACCTCTAGAAAACATTCGTTTATAAACCGATAAGAAAAAATATAATTCACTGATGTTTTTGCCTTAAATTTTGATAATGAAACATATCAAAATAATTCCACTTGATTGACTCCCAAAATGATATGCAGAAAATCAAATCAACTCCAATCATTTATCTCAAAACCAAACATATCAAACTCATCTCCCATCTCGTTTCCTATCAGCTCATAAGTACCTTCTTAAGCGAGAAGCCACCAAACTTCACTTTATTAGTGTCGCCAAAGACTGACCATCAAGCAGTCAAAATTTTTAATGTCCGATTGTTCACATTTTTACTGCTGAATCAACACCTCTGGGAGCGATACAAACACCCGATCAAACATCCCTCGTTCCGAAAGATGTCGAAATTTATACGATTTCGAAAAATCGGTCGCAAAACGGAACATGATTTAGATGACAAGCCTACTAGTATTACGATAACAACAACGCCTGCGAACGACCTGTCCTCAACTGTACTCACCCCCCTCGACACACATACACATCACATACCCTTCGACATCGCGATTGGCAACGCGATGCAGCGCGGTCCATCATCGGAAGTCCGCAATAAAAAAAAATAACAACAACAACAGCACCAGCTCGTAATTGTTCGGATGTGTTTATGTAAGGTAGTATACACCATAAATTTTAATTTATTTTTATTTTTATTAGATTTTTATATTTATAGTCATTTGTTATTGTCACATCCGGGGGCCGGAAAGCGTGTGAGCAACACCATCCGTACTTGCCAACAACAACAACACATGCTCGGTGGTGGAAAAAATAAAAGTGGAACTGAGCTATTTGGTTCGAACATCATCGATACACGGCTCCCGGCAGAGGCGACGAACAAGTTCTACGACCTACATCGCCCTATCCGAGGTACAGAGCCTCTGTACTAGGAGGCTGGCCGGACGCGAAACAACATCGGTACTATAAACACAACACATCAGAAATAAAACGTTCAGTGCATTTATTATCATTATCACAATCATCGATCGCTTTCGTACAACCTCTCGGCGCTCAACGTGCCACCAGCAGCAGGCAGGCAGTCAGTAGTGTTTATTTAGCCTGCAGAGTGTTTATTTGGTGGGATTGAAAAAAAACTGCAATGGTTCAGGATTCCGGGCTTTATCGGAGAACATCAGCCAAATGGGGTTCGTTAGGCTGGGATCAGCCTTTGGGTGACAAGGATTTTCGTTTTGATGCGGTGTGGTTGTACGGATTTTTGTAGGCCATTATTTACTGTTTTTCACTATTCGTAAATGCCACCCTTGAGTAGGTGATTGATTTTTACTTGCATATTATTTTAAAGGTACCTTGCTTCGATGTTGTCATGCTTATAACTGCCCCAGTGGAGTTTTATAATTCAAATACCAAAATTTAAATCCACGCTTGAACTTTTCAATTTGCATTCATGAAACGTTCGGATAAAAAAAAAAAAAAATAGACCACCCATTTAAATGCAAATGGGATTATCCAGCACTTTTGCCTCAGTCCAGGCATTGTGCGACACTAAGTTAAGCTTTTAACCTGTCGAAAATATAGCGAGCCTTACTTTATTCTATTTGCCATTTTTCGGCAAAGCAAGTTCCATGTCTTAATTTGCCCTAGTCTGTCCCGTCATCATTTTGGAGCTTTATCATAATTTCCTTTATTTTCCCTACAATCTAACTTAATAATTTACGGCGCAAACTTTCATCTATTCATTTCTGCACAGCTTGGCACAACGCTCGATACTGCGTACAGGGGAGGGGTAAACTTTGGCAACTTTACGTATCAAAAAGTGTGAAGATAATTTGCGGGATAGAACATGGCCCAACCAGGTGGCTTTCGTGCTTATTTCACTGCTCTGGATGTTATTGTGCTGCTTCCATTATGGTGGTTGAGAAAAACGGGAAGGGCTGCGTTGTTTGGCAAAGTTTTACTCGATACTGCTGCTGTTGTTTATGGCGCAGCATAATTTCACCGGTCAGGTAAGCAACTTTTTCGACAAATTCGATGCTGTGGGGTTCTGATTCATGGAAATTACTTTCACAGGTTCTTGACTTTAACCGGTGAAGAGGGTTTGGATTTTATCATGTACACACTCTTGGAGATCGTTCCTATGGTGTTTCGTTGCGAAAAGCCAATGCCAATAACGGGTGGTTTCAAATCCTAATTGAATTTGCGGTTCTGTGCTGAAACGCTTTCCTCTAAATGTCTGCAGTCAATTGAAGCAAATGCTGAATTTGCTTTCGTCTAACAAAAAATTGAACTCAGATTCATTTGATGCAAAGAAGTGTTTAAGGAATAAAAATCAGATTTGTGATTCGATGTGTTCAACGAACCATGGTTTGTTACCAAATAAGTCCGAAATTAGTGGCACAATATGGCAGGGAATCGTGGAATATCGCTAATATAAGTTTATGGAAGTATCATTTGTGAACATGTTCAATACGGACTGATGTTTTAGCAACGTTCCATGCGATCATACTATCACCTGATGATGAATCCACCTAAGTTTCGCCAATCCTAGCAACCCTGTTGTGTACATAAAAATAATTGACAGCGTTATCAGTTTATTTACAATAAGGTCTGTATCCGCAATAATCCGTACACCTTCAAATCATTGTAACTTTTGAAATATTGCCTGTAGGAAAGAAAATTTTACTGTGGTATATCTGAAAGTCTATGATGAAAAAGACTATGATTGATGTTTACATTTCTTGTTTAGCATTCAAGATGGCGACGAGGGAAAAACAAGTGCGCTAGTGAATTTTGTACGGGCGTACGGCAAATCCTGACTTGTCAATACGGGACCTTGCGAAAACATTGGATTTGCCTAAACCCACTGTTCACGATGTGCTCAAATCATTTTCGGAACGTTTGACGGTGGAGAGGAAACCAAGAAGTGAAAAAAACATTGGACGCACTGATCCTGTCATGGACGGAAAGGGAAGGTCCATTAATTATGTCACGCAGTAAGGGGGGAGGGGGGGTTTGGGAAAACGTGACGATCCATACAAAAAAAATTAAAGGTCCATACAAAAAGTGTGACAAGGGGGGGGGGGGGTTAAAAAAAAGTCATTTTTGCGTGACGTAATTAATGGACGTTCCCAAAGGTGAAATGGATATTAACGAATAACCCAAATCTCTCCATTTGAACGGTGGCTCGTAAAATAGGGATGTCGCCTGGTTTTGTCCAAAAATCAAAACAACGTTTGGGACTTATAAAGTAAAAACAGTTTCAAATCGCAACGACAAACAGAACTTGACAACAAAATCACGGGCTCGACGTTTGTACTGCGAATATTTGACGAAGCTTTCATGCGTTGTTATGGACGATGAAACTTATGTCCTGGAGGATTTCAAGCAGCTTCCAGGACTGACTTTTTATTCTGCTATGGCCAGTTAAGCAGTTGAGCATTTCAGAACGAAGAAGGCATCGAAGTTTCCCAAAAATTGCCTTGTGTGGCAAGCCATTTGCAAGTGTGGCAAAAAGAGTAAATCTTTCGTCACTACAGGCACAATCAACAAGGAGATCTATCAGAAAGAGTGTCTGCAGAAGCGATTGCTACCCTTCATCAAAAGTCACCAAGAAAAACCATTGTTCTGGCACGATTTGGCATCATGCCACTATGCTAAAACTGTGAATGAGTGGTACCAAGCAAATGTATTGTACCAAAAACCTCAAACCCGCTAAATTGCCCAGAGCTACGACCAATCGAGAGATATTGGGCTCTGATGAAGCGGAAGCTTTTTGGAAAGGAGCAAGGAATCAAAGACATCACACACTTTTAGCAAATTTGGACAAAGACGGCTTCTACGATTTCTGAAGAGTCTGTACAAACCCTAATGGACGGAGTTAAGCGTAAAGTTAGAAAACTTTATGCAAATACCGAATAACTATGTTTTGGCTTCACGAATTGTTAAAATACATCCCATGAATCTGAAATAAACAACTACGACGGAAATATAATGCGAAATTTATGTTTTATTCATGTTTTGAGGTATCCGGATTATTGCGGATACAGACCTTAGCTATGGCGAAAACAGTTCAGCAACTACGTTCGATGGTTCGACTGCCGGTTCCAAGCAAAAGAATTTGACCATCAAAAGTTGTCATCACATCCGGCCAAACGGTAAAGCAGTACTTAGAGAAGATAGACATACACTGATAGGCAAATTAAAGTGCCCACCTCATCGTTTTTTCAATTTCTCTCAATAATTTGGTTTACATTAAAGTAAACACACTGTATTTTTTCTTGTTATCTTATTTTTTATATTCTTTTTAAGTTTCACTTATGGAATACTGCAAATAAAAGAGTTTTACTTAAAGAAAAAAAATCAATTTGTGTTGAAAAAAAACAGTGACAAAATAAAGTGCCCACTTCATTTAGGCTACAGAAAACATAAATTAAAGTAAAATAAAAGCATTTCAATAATTGATTTGTCCTCCTATGGCCTTCAGGACCTCCTGCAGGCGCTTCGACATGCTCTCGACCAGGTTCTTCAGGTGCTGGATATGGCTCTTCCCAGGCGCGCTCCAGGGCTTCAAAATAGTTATTTTTATTGGTAACACCAGTTTTGTCAACCCTGGCATCGAGAATCGCCCACAAATTCTCGATGGGATTGAGGTCCGGGCTTTGTGGAGGCCATTCCAGTGGTTTGATCCGACAAGACCGAAAGAAAGACTTGGTCTTCTTGGCAGTATGCTTCGGATCGTTGTCCTGCTGGAATACGTACTTCTCTTCAAGGCCCGTCTGGATCAGCGAAACCTCCAAATTTTCTCGCAGGATGTTGATGTAAGAATCTGCCGTCATTATCCCCTCGATTTTCACAATGCTTCCCACTCCACCCCACGAAAAACACCCCCAGACCATTACATTTTCTCCTCCATGCTTCATCGTGCCTTGGATGTGGCGCTCCTGAAGCTCCTCTCCCGATCTGCACCAAACACGAACCCGCCGCTTTCGGTTAAACAGCTCGAATTTTGATTCGTCCGTCCAGAGAACCGCTTTCCAGAACTCTAGGGGCTTATCAGCATGCTCCTTAGCAAACATAAGCCGTTTGGCTTTGTTTGCCTTGCTGATAAATGGGCGCTTCCGGGCAAGTTTGCTATTCAACCCCTGTGCTACGAGACGGTGACGAACAGTTCGACCGGAAACTGATAACTGAAGGGTTTCCTGGATCTCGCGGACAGTTACCTTCGGGTTCTTCTTGACTTCGCGCATGATCTTGGTGTCCGTTCTCGCATCCGTTTTCCGCTTCCTGCCTCTGCCAGGGCGATCCACCACTGATCCAAACGTTTTAAGCTTCAGAAGAATTTTGCCAACCGCTGCCTTACTGATACTGTACTTCTTAGCGACAGCCCGGTGCGATTTACCGTTTTGCACATCACGAACGACCAATTTTCGGATACACAAGGGAATTGCTTTCGAAAGCACTGCGTTCTCCATTTTTTTTAATTGAATCAAATGCGATCACGTATACAAATGCACCAGGTTGAGCCGTTTGCTTCAAAACATGTCAAAATATCAAAACTTAAACAATCGCGGGGTCTTCCAATGGAAACTTATCGAAAACATATTGATTTTTGAAGTGGGCACTTTATTTTGTCACTGTTATTTTTTTTCAACTTTTTTCTACAAGTAAAACTCCTTTTTTTTGCAGTATTCCATAAGTGAAACTTAAAAAGAATATAAAAAATAAGATAATAAAAAAAATACAGTGTGTTTACTTTAATTTTAACCAAGTAAATGAGAGAAATTTAAAAAAAAAACGAAGAGGTGGGCACTATTTTGCCTATCAGTGTAGTTATGCTGAAGCGTCAGTCGATCGAACCAGAAGAAGCGGCTGAATGACTTGTGAAAAACAGCTTTCCGGCGAAACACGACGTCGTGGTAATTATGGATGACGAGACTAACTAGACGCTGGAAGGCTACGACTGGCAGAAGACCGGTCAATTTACGTCCATGACAAGGGAGGTACTCGTTGACGTCAAATATATCTCCACATCAAGCTCCAGAATAACATCCTTCTGTGGCTGAGGATCAGCGAGAAGGTAATGACCAAGCCACTGACCTTTCCTTCGGAGCTCGCGGTGAACGGGACGATAAATAGAACAAACTACATGTCGTAAGATGCCACCTTCATTAAGAAATATCATGGAAAGGAGGAGGAAAGGTCTTTTTACCGGACCTTGACTCGGCCCATTATGCCAAGAAATTGCTGGAAGAGATGGTGCAGCTGAAGATAAACGTTGCACCGAAGACCGCCAACACCCCAAACGTTCCTCAGATGCGTTGAATAGATTTTTTTTTTTGATGAACCTCATCTACTCCAATAATTTTGTGGCCATAAAGTGGAGCCATTGGTCGCCAAGGCCACGAAAGACCTGAAGAACATGGTATCGGTCATGGCTAAGGTTCGGGACAACTGCCGTTAGGCCACTTTGCATGGTGTCGAGGCATTTTTGTGGAAAACTCAATAAACGTAGGCTTTTAAGAATATTTATTCCATTGAATCATTTATTGTAGTTTTGTTTTTCATCGCCATTCGAAATAAGTACACTTTTTAGACACATGTGAATATTGATAACGAAGTACTCAGTGATCTTAAGAATCGATCGTCTTTCTAACCGATAGGGGCTTAACGCAGAAAGACGTTGAACCCCTTCAAGTCCAACCCAACAAAAATCATTGTCGAATAATCGCTTGTTCACACAAATTTGGAGAAGTTTTTCAGCTCCCTAGACGAAAAAGTTTGATAAATTCTCCAAATTTGTTTGAACAAAAAGTTATACAGCATTAATTTTTGTTGAGAAAAGCTGACCCCAAAAGTAAAATGGCTTTATCAAATTACAGACTGAAGAAAAAGTGTACAATGTTCAGGGCTTGTTTGTTTAACATCAATTCTTCTATCTGGTATAACATCCAGAATATGAAGAAGCCCAGAAATAATAAATAAATGCCTTAATAATTTGGATTGGTTTAGAATATGGTACATATGCATACATACACTGAGTAACAAAAAAAAAGTCGAGCAAAATGTTGCTTCCATAAAACGTCATGTCCAACCTTTTGTAACGTTCCCAATTATCAATATTTTTGACTGAGAATTATGTCCAAAAATGACATTTTTCACACATCATTTGAGAAATTTTATCAACCTGAAATTTTAGTCACTTGAGGTCAATGTATTGGTTATAGTTTTGTCAAATTTTCAGCCAAAAATGTTGATAATTGACAATGTTACAGAAGGTTGAACATGTTGTTTTTGGAAGGAAAATTGAGCTCGGTTTTGTTTTGCTACTGAGTGTATTATTTAAATCCAGAGATCAAAATTCTCACTCAGCTGGGTGAAAACCATTCTCTCTCTCTCTCTCAAGCATGTTGTCGATGAGTAGCGAACCGTTCACATTTTCATCTCTCCTTTTTCACCGGTAATTCATTATCCTCTCTCTTGAATATGCGAAAATATCTCTCTCCAAAATTCAACGAAAATATTTTTTCATGTCACATGTTTCACTGAAAACATGCTACCTAGATCGTATACGAGGAGAAAACCCCGAGGAGCAAAAAAACGAGGAGTCACAACATGAAGAAAAATTGGCTTTTTATCGAGATATAATGTCAGAATAAAACAAGCATGAAGACTGGTGCATTTTCAGGTGTCAGAAAGTAAATGAAAAATAATTATCGGCATCTAGGATTCACTGAAAAAGAAACGATTTATCAGCTACTCATGCTCTCCGACAATTATATATCGCCGTTGCTTTCTCGCGAAAACTGCTGTGAGCGTATAATAGCCTCTCGCTTCTCACATTCTCATCTGTTTCTTCAAGCGGGTGAAAAAGGACGCTTCTCTTCTCAAGTAGGCGAGAATTTCGGTTGCTGTTAAAATCTCATTGATAAACGTTTAACATTTTTGTATCTTTCTGGGATGTTCTAGACAAAATATACTTGATTTGAGAACCTCAGATCTACAGCTGTAACAGTAGCGTTTAGGTCTATATACGGATACGATATGTGTTTAAACAAATTGAAACTTTTGGAAGGTCAAAAATCGTTATTTGATAGTTTTGTGATGTTCTAGGCCATCCAAACTGTCCTTGAGTTAAGAACGTATGATCTACAGTAGTAACTAAACCTTTTTGGGTTTTACAAAGTTACGCTTACCATATTCAGTGAATATTTTCGAAGTAAAAAAACATTATGAGACACACTGAGACGACCTAGATCATCCAAACTGTCCTTCAAATCAGAATGTAAATTCTACAGTTGTATCAGTAGGGTTCTTCTAGGTCATCCAAACTGTCTTAAAGCTCAAAACATAAGATCTACTATTGTAACAGTAGTTTTTGGCTATGTCCGCTGATGATATGTTTTCAAACATATTCAGTGAATCTTCTGGAAAGTCAACAGTAGCATTTTGGGTAATACGAAACTATCTCACCTTCTCAAGCATATTCAGTGAATATTTTCGAACGTAAAAATACATTTAAAAAAAATTTGGGACGGTCTAGGTCATTCAAACTGCCCTGGCGTTCAGAACTTATGATTTACAGTTGTGACCGTAATTATTGGGCAATAAAAGTTACAAAAATAGTCACACATGTTGAATTAATATTATTGAAGCTTACCTAACATTATAAAGTTAAAATACATATCCTAGGTCTTCAAAACATCAAAGATCATTAAGGTGATCACTATAGAATTCACCTAAGCAGCACTGTTCGGTTACCGGACCCTAACCAACACCGATTGGGGGGTAAATCATTTTCACTGCCAGTTGTGGGGTGGAGAATACTGGGCGTCTCCATAAGTGGACAGTGTTTTAGTTGGGTTTGAGTTTTTTTTGAGTTCTATTCATCCTATTCCTTTTCCACACACCACATCATACATCCATCCATCTATCAAACATATTTCGTCCTCAGCACACAGCCCATTTATGTTGTCCTCAACACACATTTTATTTACAATATTTACTGAACGTTCAAACTATTTTACGGTACAAACACTTAACACAGAGCATTATTCTATTGTGGCTCTGCTCCCATCCATCCTTCTCGAGAGTCAGTGCCGACACGACTACTGCACAGCGGATCATCCACTATCCAACAACCAGATGATTCAAAGCGGTGACGTCAGCGATAACGATCGCCTGTGATCGCTGTCGCTATCGGTCGAAGTGGTAGGGAGAATACCGTCTCGATTCAGAGAGACGATCGTTACAGAGAAATCCTCTCGTTCGGCAGTGGCGTATCAACGGCAGGGTGATGGTACATTTACATTCTTACGACATGCCCAGTCCACCGTAGCAGACCGATTTCGGCGATGTGTACAATGGGAGGTTCTCCCAGCAACTGATGCAATGCATGGTTCATTCACCTCCTCCACGTTCCGTCTTCCGTCTGCACTCCATCATAGATCGTACGCAGCACCTTCCGTTCAAAGCAAAGTCCATGTTTCGTGGCTGTAGAGAACTACCGGTCTAATTAATGTCTTGAAGATGGTCAACTTTTTAGTTCGGCGAATTTTGTTCGATCTCAGCGTTCTTCAGACTCCAAAGTAGGCACGATTGCCAGCCATAATGCGAATTTGTATTTCCCTGCTTGTGTTGTTATCGGCGGTCACCAATGAGCCCAGATGCACGAATTCATCTACTACCACAATTTTATCACCGTCGATCTGAACTCGTGGTAGGACATTGTCTTCTCGTGAGCCTCTTCCCTTCATGTATTCTGTTTTCAACGGATTAATCACAAGCCCAATCCTACCAGCTTCAGCTTTAAGTCTGATATATGTTTCCGCCATCGTCTCAAAATTGTATGCTGATATCAACATCGTCGGCGAAGCCTAACATTTTGCCACTCGTCTCCATTCCAGTTCTTCGAATCACACCCTCCAATGCAATGTCAAACAACAAACACGAAAATCCATCAAATAACTCTCTCTCTGAAATTCGAAGGGACTCTAGCGTTTCCCTAATTTTCAGATGACACACATCACTGGATCCATCGTTGCTTTGACCAACCGCGTCTGTTTTTCCGGAAATCCTTATTTGTGCAAAATCTTCCAGAGCTGGTCTCGATCGATTGTAACATAAAGTGATTTGAAATCAATAAAAAGATGTTATGTTTATAGTTTCACTAGCTGACCTGGCAGACGTTGTCCTGCTAACAATTAAACTACTTATTGGATATTTGGAGAAGGTATTAGCTTGAATCGCAAGCTTACGGTTGTTAAATGGCATTCGATCTAGAGTAGTCTCTGAACATTTGAATCAATCCATTTGGCTCATGAAGCATCGCTTGCAATTGTTGTACAATGTCCTGCTTCATGGTGGAATAATGTTGCTGAGTGAATCTCCCTTGAAATAAATCTGTAGAAATTTATGGTCTGCGTCCGTCGATGGCATTATTGAATTCGCTTTTTAGTAAATTTGACATATAACGTAGACGGTTTCATAATTTCATAATTTACTAATTTTTAAACTCTGTAAGGTTTAATGTCCATGAAAACTTTTAAATATTATTATGTGCGTTGCGCCAAGTCATTTGAAAACAACCATTATAACTCTGGATGTTTTGCAGAAAATGTTTAGTACCACTTCCTGATCCAGACACCAATGAGCGCTAATGCTCTGATGTTTCATTTGGGAACTTAAAAGCATTACATTGAAAACAAACTACAGTCATTGATCCAATAGCGACTGATATATTCGCATTGTCATCAACTAAAGGCAGCACGTTGAAGATCTTGTGGAATGTAGGCTTGCCTTCGTAATCGATTTATAAGGTTATGTTGGGCACGATTGTTACCAGATCTTTCTGATACTTACCGATTACGCTTCTTTCTAACTCTATCGCTTGTATTTTGAGCTGCTCTTTCTTCTTCACTCAACATCATTCGAGCCCGTATTCTGTCTAGTTGGAGGCATTGCACAACATTTCTAATTGAAATTAACTGAAATCGCAACTCTATTTGTGTCTTTTGAATTTCTAGTATTTCTAGTATCGTCGGTTTCACCATTCTGAAGTAAAAGTGTCACACGGCGAACGATACTAATGTAACCAAAAACGTAATTACACATCTGTCAGTTCAACACAAAAGGTATGAACTAATACACTCACTTTCCATTGACCTTCATTCCAATTCTTGACCAACAATAGAATAGAGCCTGTCAACATTTGTAAACATACACTTCTGAGCCTTTTTTCTCGCAAGCCATAGGCTTCACACACAAATCTATAGCATCATCGTGTAGAGAAACTTTTCCCTACATGATTATGGTATTGGTTTGAGTGGGTGGCCTATGACTTAAGAGAAAAAGGGCTCAGAAATGTTTGTTTACAAATGCTGGTAGGCCCTATTCCATTGTTGATCGCTGCGAGGTGTCACCAATACAAACGTTCCAGTTTATACGTGCATCTACACGCTATAAACCGTTTACACTGAAGTTACTTTTTACACAGGAATAAGTGCGATGGAAAAAAAAACTACTTAAAAAACCGAGATAAATTCCTGAATCCACGTAAAAACCCGTAATTTACAAAAACAATCGTAAAAAGCGAGAAAATTTAGGTTTAAGACGCATGTTTGATCAAATTTAAGGGAACGTTATCTACTCGCGTCGACAACGACAACCGCGTATTGTTTCCGCAAACCACGTCAAATTCCGAGAACCCCGTAAAAATTGCGAAATAAACGACTCCAGCGTATTATCATTTTTTGTATATCTTTTCAAAAGGTCCTAAGTAACAATCAGTGATTCTCTCCTCTCTCGTTCATTTTTTTTTGTTAATTACGAAGCCATTATAATAGTTTCTCTTTACAAATCGAAAGATGGTCTTGCTGCCTAGAATATTATGATATTCCCATACAAAATCACAATTTGGTTTTTATGGTGTTTTTTTTTTTTTTCATTTTCCAGTACATTTTTCTAATTTTTGCTTCATATAAACCTGTTGTAAAGAAAGACGAATCAAACAAAAAAAGAAATCAAGTAAATCCTTCGTGTCAATCGTGAGTTATGCTGTCACGAACGGACAGCATTTCATTTTTATATACATATAAGAATAAGATAAGATATGAAGAGAAGATAGATAGATTCGCTTCAATTCTGCAGCACTTGCCGAATCGCAAAAATCTGGTCCATAGTAGTAGGGCACCCATGCGCCCCGCTTGATTCTGCTCCACGAGCTCCTCTGCAATTGGTGACAGACGACGGCATAAAATTTGGGAGAGCAGCTTGTAGGCGGCCCTCACGTGATTGTACAATAAGTGCAGCAATCCAGCTTGTTGCCCTTTTTATATATGAGACACACTATTCCTTCCATCCAATCCTCCGGTAAACATTCGTTTTCCCAAATATTGGGAAACGTCCATTAATTACGTCACGCAAAAAATTACTTTATATAATGCTGCATTTGCCTTCAAACCAGTCATTTTTTGATTCGGTGCAGAAGTACCTAGTGTCACTATTGCAGTGCTACCAATGACGGTTCGAAAATCTCTCCAGCCATCCTCAAGAGTAGTTGCGGCAAACTGCTCTTCTTTTGGTAGGGCTGCTTCTAGCTGTTGCGCGTATTCCTGGGCAATTCCGGTTTCCCTTAGAAGCTCAATGTTAGGTCGTGGAGTTCGAATTCGACCCCTTATTGTACACTGTTTGGGGGAGTTTTGAGCGCATACATATTGCAACTAGGTAGTGGTCCGAGTCTATATTCGCACTGCGATAAGTGCGTACGTTGATGATGTCGGAGAAGAATTTCCCGTTGATTAGAACATGGTCGATTTGATTCTCTGTTCGTTAGTCAAATGATCTCCAAGTGACGTTGTAGATGTCTTTACGGGGCAAAAAGGTACTTTGGACATCTAAACCACGGGAGGCCGTATAGTTCACGCATCGTTGGCCGATATCGTTCGATACGGTATGCAGGCTGTTAGGCCCTAGTACCGATCTGTAACCAATGACGACTTTTACAGTGTGGGTAGTGACCGTTGATGATGCTGTATTTAAAGAAACGACCCTTGATCCTCAGCTTGCACATTCTCACATCGATCGGAAACCATCCAAACACGCGTTGATGCATTTTGCCCAGCACTGCAATGTCGGTGCCCAGCTCGTTCGTAGTACCACAGCTCTGGTAAAATGTAGCCCCTCGATGTCCACAATTCCATACCTTCTGTTCTTTCCAGCAAATCTCTTGCAGTGTTACGACTTCGAAATTACGTGGTTGATGTTCGCCATAGATTATCCTATCGCGGCCAGGGAGGCAAACCGATTTACAGTTCCATGTTCCAAGTTTCCAATCGTAGTCCTTATTTCGTCGCCTAGGTCTTTGTCTGTTGTTCCAGTTCGTATTAACTTCTGTATTATTTGTAACATTGATATTTTTTAAAGGCGGCTTGTTGGGCCTTCACCTATCCCCTGTCTTGCCGAAGGACTATCATGCACAGAGTCCCACGCTGGCACGAAGACGATGATCAGCCGCTCCTAACATGGAGAACAGACGCTCAGATGACTGCATCCTTCTGTCAGCATAACATTTGCATTAGGCTAACTTGCAAAAAAATTCAACGCCATTACGAGCGCCCTTCCGGCGGTTAACCGGAACATTCGCCATAGTGGACGAAAACATGTGTGTAGGCTATTTTGAGTTCTTTTTCCGTTTTATTTATCAATTCTTCCTCAGTTTCCGCGACGACATTTTTGGAGTAGATCTTACGCTTCAGGTTGGCCCAGAAATTCTTGATGGGACGCAGCTGGGCGACGTTGGGCTGGTTCGCCGAACTTGGGAGAAGCGAATGAACCATGAATTGCATCAGTTGCTAGGAGAACCTTCCATCGTACACATTGCTAGAATCGATACGATGAGCTGGGATTGTTGTAAAAATGTCGGACGTCAGCTTAGTTAAAATGATCCTCGAAAACGAACCGAAGGAGAAGCACGTAACGAACAAGGTGGTTTGATCAAGAAGAAGGCGACCAGCGGACCCTCCGCAGACAGCTGGCTGGCTAGGTACAGCCATGGACCGAATACAATGTAGACAACTTCTGTATACAGCAGAGGCCACACCGGCCTTGGTATGATTAGTAAGGTAAGTAACTTTGCTGAAACCCTTTGCTGAAGAAATGTTTCCTCGCATGTAGAAGGCAGTGCAAGAATGTTATGACTTTTTTTTCCCATGACGGGTTACTTTTGGGTTTCTCTTGCACAGAACTGGTCGGCTTGACGTGCCGCAAGGGCTCAATAGGGATTCTTTGTCAGAACGTCCGAAGCTAAGAGTCAGTTCCATTGTGGTTGTATGACATCTGTTAATTTTTCCACTGCATTGATCCACTCATTTTTTTAGTATTACCGTTTTAGCATATTGAATTTAAATGACATATTTCGTGAATGAAAATAACTGTAGTACCTATGAGATTTATTTTAAATGATTATTGCGATGCAAAGAAATGGAGCAGCACATCGAAATCTTAGATATACTATTCTTTATACGATCTGTAATTTCAGATTATCCATGGAAATCCCAAGTATTGTATAATAAAGTTAATTTATTTTTCCTCATTGTCTCAACTTTCAAGTTCTTAATGGATTCGCAGGCCCGCCTAGATTTGTAATTACAGTAGGACTTCAATCTGCAGACATGTAATGACAAATAGAATTGTTCAGTAGCAAACAAGAGTTATCGGAAAACTCGAATCTCCCTTTTGTTTTGTTTTTTTGATTATATTTATTAAGTTTCCGTTTTTGGAATTATTGACACTCATATGAAATTTATTTTGCATTAGTGTTCGCTGAAATTTTCTTAGCTATTTTGCTAGACTGGTGATCAATTTTCTATTATATATTTATTGTTATATCAATTGAAATTTCTTATAACAACAAATGTTTAGGTCGAACAATCAACAACAGATTTTGGAAATTTTCACCATTTCAGAGTTACAAACATCTGACACCGTATGAGCTCAAGAGACAAATAGCTATGTTTGTTTTTACATAAATAATTACAAACTGAACAATACAATACTATATGTATATTATTTAGTATTTCATTATGACTTCGTACTATTTTCATCATCTAAAAGTATCTCTTATAAAAAAAAAATCCCATCCAATCCATTATTTTCATCATATCATCATTGTATATTCTTTATAATTATATTGAACTATCAGGATGTAGGTTTTATGTACAGGTAGTTGTACTTTCGTTTTATATAAAAAAAAATATTCCCATATGTTCCATGTTAATTCATATATATTATTAAATGGATACATACATGTTTTTACATACATGATTTTGCGTACAGGTTGAAGGAGCCATCACCGTTTGTAGTTATCGTCTGGTGCACGAGAATGGCTTTTTTTTTCGTAGTAATAATATTGATGAAATTTTATCTGCTTCTAGGTTTAATAAATTTCAGGTAGTATAGATACATCATTGCATTGTATCATAAGGTATTTTTATTTTGATTAAGATGCTTGGACTACGCCAAATTAAACAAAATATTTATTACATATCATATAACTGGGACAAGGAGGGACCATCAGGGCACCCAAGTGAAACGATTTGGACAGGGAGCATGGGACTGCCTCCTCCCTATTGCTAACATTTCGTTGAACAAAGGGGGAGCTCTTCGACCCCATCTATTGGGTTTATTCTGTCAATCGAGAGCTCGATTGTAGTTCTGTAAGTGTGAACTTGCTTTGAAAGGAGATTATGTTCCCTATACTCGCGGGTTCCACAAAAGTGCCTCTGCTAACGGGCTCGTCCAAACGTTCTTGGCCCTTCATACAGAAGCATGATGATCACAAACAACAACAGAATCCTGATCAAATCGTTTTTCAAATTATTCCACGGCTATGGAAAGTTACTTTACTACAACAGATGATAGTATTTCATTATCAGCATAATCATCATGACGGGTTACTTGGGCGTTTGATTAATTTTGTTGTTAAAAAATGGAGAATGTGATGGATATAATATCAAAATACAATGCAAATGACAAAAACGTGTTATGAAACTCTGGTGGTTCTCGTGCAATTGGAATTTGAAATTATTGACAGGTAACAGGAAATCTTGATTACGACCTTAACCTTGGTTAACTTTTAGAAAAAAGACACTGATTTTTTTCAGTTTGGACGAGAAAAAGCTTTTGTTTGAAAATCAAAATTCAAAATCAGAAATGCCCATCTTGCATGAATTTACGGTTGGTGGCGAATATAATAACCTATCATGAGTCAAGATCCAGATCAAATGACATTATTTTTTAAATTGACCTAAAGCAATTTTTAATCGGTTTTTTATATTTAAGCACATTGCAATTGAAAATACGGCGTTTTAATCTTTTTTTGAGATTTTATGTGATGAATTACGAAAAAGGGTTAAAAATTCCGTAGAAAAAGTTTATCCACCCACAAACGGATACTACGATTTCAGTGAGTTTTATAAAGTTTTAGTGTATATTCTGCAACTTTCTCGAATGTAAACATTGTGTCTTGCTGTCATTTAGTGCTCTTGAAGTTTACGTGCTCAAAATTACAGTTTCGTGTTCATAATTGGAAGATATTTGTTGCAAAATGCTCAAAAAAGCACATATTTCGATCAGCACACGAAATTTGATTATTGAACATCACAAAACTGGCAAAAGCTACCGTGATATTGGTGATATTTTCCAACTTCACAAACATACGGTCGCTATGTGCAAATGTGCAAAAAGCGTGGTTCTATCTAACCAGCTAAGCGATCGGGGCGTCCTTCAAAGACAACTGACCGAATTGAAAGAACTAGCGTGAAGGTGGCGGAGCTGGACTGGGTACTATCAGCTCTGAAAATTGCGAAACAGATTTAAAACGAGTTTTCCATTCAGCTGACAGCACAAATCGTACGAAATCGTCTTCATAATATAGATCTGGAGGGCAGAGTAGCACTTAAGAAGCCAGGATTGTTCGCAAATAATATCAAAAAGAGGTTGAAGTGGACCCAGGACCACATTTCATGGACCAGTGATGATGAGGTAATTTGGTCAGACGAGACGAAAGTAATGATTTTTGGGTTTGATTGTTTCACAAGAAAATGGCGGCAAACCGGTGAAAGTTTGAAAAAGGAGTGTTTGCGGCCTACAGTCAAGCGTGACGGTGGTGAATTACTTTACAAACATTGATTTCTCAACCAACTGAGCATGACTTTGATTTTGTTTCTGCGGATAGAGTCATGCTATGGGGATCTATGGCAACATCCGGCTTTGGAGAACTTAAGTTCATTGATGAAATCATGACCAAAAAGGTTTATCTGGACATTTTGAAGTGAAAAAACTGCCAGCGTCTGCACAAAAGCTAAAGATGAGGTGCAGATATACGTTCCAAAAAGACGGAGATCCGAAGCACACCTCAAAACTGGTTCTGCAGTGGTTCAAGGAAAAGCGTAAAGGGTGATACTGTCAAAATTTGGTCAAGGGAAAACGCGTGTAAATCGGTGAAATCGTTTATTTAAAAAAACAAATGAAATTTTTACATACATTAATTGTTATGTTATATATTCTCCGTGCGAGGAGTAACGATTATGATGTAGAAGGAGATGTTCGCTCAATTGAGACGAAACCAATGCTGGTAACCATTAATTATACTGGTGGGGATCGATCGATGTTTCACAATGCTTCTCGCCGGCATTCTACATCACGCGGGAAGGTTAGGAGCAGCTAATCAAACAGGCAAAAAGCGGTTCTCTCCCTGTGCGCATAGTACGGGACCTATTGTGTGCACTCGTTACTGAGCGCCAAAGAATTCTCCTTTTGGGGATTGTCCTGTTCGACCTGACCCGAGTTGTGTTGGCCTCATTGGTTCGAGTACCACTGTATACATGCCCTTTTCGCTTATTTTCTAAAGAACATCTGTTACATTTCAACCCTGCTGCACACTAGCGGAACTATCACAAACTTTCTCTTCATATCTTTCATTCTACCAAACATTGTTGTTCACTCTGGTGCTCTGGTATGAGCGAACATCTCCCACATCAAATTAAATTTTTTCAGTTCAATTGTATAAAATTCAGGAAAAATATTCAGTTAGGCTTCCGCTTTTCCAAATCCGAATTGCCGGGCCTTACGCTTGACCCCTGCCATCAGATTTTGTACAGCCACCTTGTCCACCTTCTTCGCCGCAGAAAGCCAGTTTGCCTTGAACTGCTGCTCGTCCTTAGCAGTTTTTTGGTCTTCTTTAGGTTCCGCTTGACAATAGCCCAGTATTTCTCAATTGGGCGGAGCTCTGGCGTGTTGGGAGGGTTCTTGTCCTTGGGAACCACCTGCACGTTGTTGGCGGCGTACCACTCCATGGCCTTTTTACCGTAATGGCAAGATGCCAAATCCGGCCAAAACAGTACGGAACAACCGTGTTTCTTCAGGAAAGGCAGCAGACGTTTATTCAAACACTCTTTCACGTAAATTTCTTGGTTGACAGTCCCGGAAGCTATGAAAATGCTGCTTTTCAAGCCAAAGGTACAGATGGCTTGCCAAACCAGATATTTCTTTGCGAACTTTGACAGTTTCGTGTGCTTGAAAATATCTGCTACCTTTCCCTTCCTTTTGCCGTATAAAACTCCTGTCCCGGAAGCTGCTTGTAGTCGGCTTTGACGTAGGTTTCGTCGTCCATTACCACGCAGTCAAACTTCGTCAGCATCGTCGTGTACAGCCTCCGGGATCGCGCTTTGGCCGTCGTATTTTGTTTATCATCGCGATTTGGAGTCACTACCTTCTTGTAAGTCGATAGTCCGGCTCGTTTTTGGCTCGATGCACGGTTGTAGACGATACACCCAGCTTATTTGCGGCATCTCGGAGAGATAGGTTAGGGTTTCGCTTGAAACTACCGGCAACTCTCTTTGTCGTCTCAGCGGCTTCCGGTTTTCGATTTCCCCCCGATCCAGACTTCCTGGCTGTCGACAAACGTTCCCCAAACACTTTAATTACATTTGTAACGGTTGATTTGGCAACTTTTAGCGATTTTGCCAACTTTGCGTGCGAGTAGCTCGGATTTTCGCGATGCGCGAGCAAAACTTTGATACGCTGCTCTTCTTGCTTGGACGGCATTTTGACAACTGAAGAGTGAATTCCAAAATCAAAATAGGAGCAACATTCTACACACACACACCTTCAAAATGAGGGGTGTTCAGGTTTTTTAAATGCAAAATTGAAAGAAATACGTCAAGTTTATATTGACCAAATTTTGACCGTATCGCCCTTTATCAAGGTTATGGAGTGGTCAGCCGCGTCTTCTACCCATAATCCGATCGATCATTTCTGGTCAATTTTGAAAATTAAGGTCCAGGAGCAAAAACCAACAAGCATCCAGCCATTGTAGCAGGTGATCTCAACTGAATTATTTGTTAACTTTTGGGGTGGATAAACTTTTTTTTGTACACTCTATATCAAAACCAATTCCAAACCCAAACCCAATATTTCTTATTTCATCGACGACACTGTAAAATAATGAACACTGCGGTATAAAACCAATCAAAACTGCCAGTACATAACCCTCTACTTATCTTCTACACAAACGATAACATTCAGAGAGTATGCAAATTCCGCATGATCCAGGTGTGGTGTGAATCGGCATTAACGCAAACGGATGTCGATATCTTGTTCATCTCCTCTCGGTGATCTTCCATTTTGCGTAAGAGCCCCAATAGCCAATTGAACAATCCAGCCTAATATCTTGTCATCACTTTTATGTGATGTTCAAATTTCTCCTGTTGTTCTTGAAAATGAGATTGCATTGCTTTTTGATCCCACCACTCGATACGCAAGCTATCACCATTTAAACGTGACAGTTAAGTAGCCATCAAATCCAACACAATGTTCTATCAACAGATTTTTACGCAACTCCCGCCCCCATCCACTTTGGGCACTTTGAACGCAAGATAAGTCCTGCAAACAATTTTCCCTCGGGCCCATATCCAGTAACTCCCCAGTACGGTTGGAAAATTGGACAATGCAGTGTAGGTAACCGAAGCGGTGAAACGTTTTATGGTCTGTTTATAGTGAACTGAGCTCCCGAAACATCGTCGCATCACCGGCCGGTGGGGGTATTTCGCGAACATATCTCGTTAAAAAGAACGACACAGCAGCAGAGCATCACACCCCATGGCGATGTCGTAAAAATTGGTTCACTTTTCCCCACCCGCGCGGACGGTGGATGCAAAATTTGCCTGATACCGATCAACTGATGCGGAAAATTGCCGGTGTTGTTAAAAAGTGTCGTCTCCAGGTGCAGCTCAGCAACATCATTGGCACATCGTCGGTCCTGTTGGTCGCCATTGCTCAATGGTAATGAGTTTTTGGGGTGTGGAACTTTCCCAACACTACAAACTGTGGCAGTATCACTACGTGCAGGCATTCCGAAAATGAGGAACAACTTTTTAACGGTCGAAAATTAACGTTCACTTTATTTTTCGCTACACATTATTACTGTCAGCAATTAATTAGCAAACTTTGATGAGCTGGGGGCAGAATAGTTCTGCATTCGAGGTGGGTGTATGAGTGTGTCTTTTTATAATTAGTCTTTCGTTGTTGCAGGAGTAGTTCGGCACTTGTTCGAGGCCACATCGTACTTGAATCCATCAGGGCAGCCACCGTTGGCGATCACGCTGGTTACGCAATGGCCTCCCTCCAAGGCAGAGTTTACCGGGCAGTTTTCCACAGCCAGGGATGATTGGCTGAACAGGGCGAAAATGAAGAAGAAAATTAGCGCGAACAGTTTCATCGTTGCTATCTCGAACGAGGGCTTATTATCACTTTTGCTTGGGATGATCGGATTGAACTGATTCGTAATAGCGAGAACTTGCAGTTTAAATAGACGATAATGAAGCTCGGTAGTCGATTCGTAGAAAGGCCAATGAGGCTGGTGTAGGACAAAGCATTTTAATTGATTAGACCTTATCAGCGTGCACTTTGTGGTCATCAATGCTGTTAATTGATAGCTGCAATTCTAAACAATCATAGAAGGTTGAAGTTGGCTTAAGAGTTTGTCGACGGATATTTAAAATGTGCTCGTGAACATTTTTTTGGCATCTTCCATGCATTGATTATAACGCACGTTTTAGAAAATGTACGTATTTATTTGATTATTTACTCATTATTCATTTCGTCAACCGACATATACTAAAGCCTGTCCACATTAAATTTCGGACGGTTTTCGCTGGAACGTTTCATTTATATGACAGCTGAAACGCCCACTTTATTTCGTGGTGCAACATGTTTACATTCTTGTTACTTTCAGTAAATTGGCGTCGAATCAAGTGAAAGTGCGCAAGCACATTTTGTACGAGCTGCAGCAAAAGGCAAATTTATTGGTACGCGATCTTGCCAAGAAACTAAAACTACCGAAAAGTATCGGAAGGTAAAAAGTGGAGCAAATTGAAAAGTATGCTCCCGGATAATGGACAAGATACTGGTAGACACTTTTGAGAAAAATCCCAATTTCTCTGTGCGAAATGTGGCTCGCAAAGTTGGGATGTGAAAATCATATGTACGAAAAGTGAGGCAGAGGCAAGGACTGAAGGCGCACAAAGTGAAAAAGATGATGATGAACCGTGATGACAAGCAAAATGTCATTGCAAAAAGTTATGCTAATTAGGTTTACACCAATTTTTTGCAAACATTTTTTTGTATCATGATGGATGACGAAACATAACATATCGAAGACTTTAAACAGCATCCGGGTTCACAACAAGAGGTCAAATACGGGCCGAAAACAACCAATCCACCAAACTGTCCAGAACTTTGCCCAATAGAGAAGTACTGGGCTCTAGTTAAGCGAAAACTCTTAGAAACCAAACAGGAAGAAAATGTTACCGATGATTTCAAGTGAAGATGGAGAATCGTCACGGTGGGTGTAACTGAGGATACCGTACGAACAGAAAGTTCGAGAATTTTACAGAAAGAACGATTAACATCCTGATCAACCGCCTTAATGTAGATATAACTACCGGTTTTGTTGAATTATGTATTATTTTTTTCTTATTGTTGCTATTTTTTGGTGTTTAACGTGGACAGGCCTCATTCCTTGAGCAAACGTCTATTGGTGATTGTCAAATTTTTAAAGCTTCAAATGTCGCAAAAAATTGCTGAACATATTTTCAATCCGTTGATGAAAAAATACACAACGCAAATTGATTTTTTTTTGTAGTAGTTTTGACAAATCTAGGAATAAATAAAAAAAATTGACAATATGTGAAAATTTTTGACAATTTTTGAAAATTTTTGCCATTTTTTTAAAAGTTTAGGACAATTTTTGACAATTTTTGACATTTTTTGACAATTTTTAACAATTTTGAACAGTTTTTGACAATTTTTTTACAATTTTAGGCAATTTTTGACAATTTTTGAAATTTTTTTGACAATTTTTTACATTTTTTGATAATTTTTGACAAGTTTAACCATTTTATTACAATATCTTACAACATTTTTAAAAAATTTACAGTTCAGTTCAGATTTTGACATTTTCTGAAATTTTATATTTTTTTTGACAATTTTCTGATAATTTTTTGACAATTTTTGACAATTTTTGACAATTTTCTTGACAATTTTTGACAATTGTTTGACAATTTTTGACAATTTTTGACAATTTTTGACAATTTTGACAATTTTGGACAATTTTTGACAATTTTGACAATTTTTGACAATTTTTGACAATTTTTGACAATTTTTGACAATTTTTGACAATTTTTGACAATTTTTGACAATTTTTGACAATTTTTGACAATTTTTGACAATTTTTGACAATTTTTGACAATTTTTGACAATTTTGACAATTTTTGACAATTTTTGACAATTTTTGACAATTTTTGACAATTTTTGACAATTTTTTGACAATTTTGACAATTTTTGACAATTTTTTGACATTTTTGATAATTTTGACAATTTTGACAATTTTTTACAATATTTTGACAATATTTTGAAAAAATTACAATTCTTTGAACTAGTTTTGACATTTTTGAAACTTTCTTATATTTTTGACAATTTTTGACAACTTTTGACAATTTTTGACAATTTTTGACAATTTTTGACAATTTTTGACAATTTTTGACAATTTTTGACAATTTTTGACAATTTTTGACAATTTTTGACAATTTTTGACAATTTTTGACAATTTTTGACAATTTTTATGACAATTTTTGACGATAATTTTTGACAATTTTGACAATTTTTGACAATTTTTGACAATTTTTGACAATTTTGACAATTTTTGACAATTTTGACAATTTTTGACAATTTTTGACAATTTTTGACAATTTTTGACAATTTTGACAGCATTTTGACAAATTGTTGGGCCAAGCTTTAGGGTGAACTTTTGACAACTTTTATGGCATGTTTTGAAAATTTCAGTAAGACGCTTAGAATAGTTCTGGCAGATGTCAGTTCTTCAGTTTTATATATAAAGTTTTGAAAACTTCCTTCGAAACTTCTGAGTTTTGATTTCGATCATGTGAGAGATACTTTGAACCATCCAGGAGAACTTTTGGAATCTACAAATAAATTGATTTGAGACTTGAGATAACTTTTTGGAAACTTGAAAGAATATTGGACAAATTCCTGTAGACGCGTGAGCAATATTTGAGGCAAGTTTAGGAAACTTTTGGAAGAAGTTTTCGAAAACTTTTCGAAAAATTTTTTGGTAATTTTCAGGTGAGATTACGGAAACTTTTAGGTGAAATTTTAACAAGCTGGTTGAAGTTCTAAGAAGATGAAAACTCTCCTACGAAAAAAATCTGTCAACGGTCAAGAGAAATTCTGGAAACTTGGAGGATCAGTTTTGCAATGATTCGAGTAATGAAAACTTTGAATTTTCTTGGCGAATTTTTGGAATATTCATGATTTGAGACTTGACATACCTTCTGGATAACACCTCAGAGAATTTTGGATAAAAATCTGTAGATGAGTGAGGAAGATTTGAGGAAAGTTTTGGAAATTTTTGGAAGAATTTTTTGAAACTTTTAAATGAAATTTTTGGTAATTTTCGGGTGCACCTACCTAATAAACATCTAGGTGAAATTGTTACAAACTGGTTGAAGTCTGTCTGGATGAGTTTTTCGAATTTTTTGAGTTATGATTTCGACAAGAGCAATCTGACAGCTTATCCCGTGAGTAACTTTAATCCTTCAAAATTACTCGAGGATTCAGTCAAATTTTGACAACACTTTATGAATTTTCATCTCCCCCAAGATCTATGAGTGATTGGGAAATTCTAGGAAAATGCGTTGCGAAAACGACTAGAAGAACTTCACTCATATTTGATTGGTAAAACTTCACGTGAATTGTTCAGAATGCATCAGCTTCCTAACAAGCTGGTATAAGTTTAAAGCTAGATCTAAAGCGTTTTGGAAACTATCTGGCTTCAAAGAATTAGGTTCGGTGATAACCTGGTATGCTAGTGGTAACTTTGGCAATTATAACAGAAGAAATTTTGAACTGTCTGGATTGGAAAACTTCTTATTATAGTATCGGAATGAAGCAAGTCGACCGCTAGTCATCATATTTAATATAAAGTTGATAAAATTTGCAGAAGATTGTTTGAATTTTCAGCTTGGTTCGAGATTTTGAGTCAATCTTCTCGGAGCTCAGAATATTTCTAGCCTCATCTGACGTGTTCACCTGAAACCGTCTGCGTATGAAAATTAATTAATTGGCTATCATGCAGACCCACTCGCTTCCGCTAAGTATGCATCTTAAAATGATCCTACAGAAGCATTAATTTGGACTCCGGGACTTCAACTTCGAGAGGCGCAATTCCTCTTCAAATACTGATCGAATTATATTCTGCCTGAAATAAGTATTTCACCTGTATGATATTAACTGCAGACTTTATGTTTTGTCAAAATTTCAGACAAATATATATGATATTTGACAAAGTTACAGACAGGTTGAAAATGCACAGTTTTGGAAGCAAGAATTTGCTGTAGCTTATTTAATTGCATAACTGGAAATTACTAATCTCTCTTCTTATTTTCAAGTCACCAAATAGCGTACTTCAGATAAGTTCTTCAGAAATTTTTTTGAAAATTCTTCACTTCATGGAAGTGCTGCATCTAGATTACAGAGAACTTCAGAAAAGTTCAGCGGAAAACTTCAGAAAAAATCTTTAGAGAACTTCAGAGAAGGTTTGCAGAAAATTTTAGGAAAATTCTTCAGAGGACTTCAGAGAAATTCTGCAGAGAACTTTAGGTAAGTTTTGCAGAAAACTTCAGGGAGAACTTAAGGGAAGGTTTTCAGAGAACTTTAGGAAAGTTTTTCAGAGAACTTCAGCGAAGTTCTTCAGAAAAATGCATGGATTTTCTGCGGAAAACTCGAGGGAAATCTTTCAGAGAACTGCCGGGTAGTTTTTCAGAGAGCTGCAGGGTAGTTCTTCAGAGAACTTCATAGAAGTTCTTCAGGTATTCAGGAATGTTTTTTCAGAGACCTCCAGCGAGATTCTTCAGAGAGCTTCAGAGAAGTTCTTCAGAGAAATTCATGGAAGTTCTTCAGAGAACTTCAGGGAGGTTCTTCAGAGAACTTCAGAGAACTGTTATGTGGTTCTCTGTGTTCTGTGCTACTGGAATCGAACTTCGATGAAGTTCTCTGAAAAACATCCATGAAGTTCTCTGAATAGCTTACCCGAAGTTTTGTGAAGAATTTCTCTGAAGTATTCAGAAAGACTTTCCTGACGGTGTGTGTAAATAATTCTGAAGTTCTCTGCAGAACTTCCCTGAAGCTCTCTGAAAAACTTCCCTTATGTTCTCTGAACAACTTCCATGCAGTTCTCTAAAGAACTTCCTTGAAGTTCTCTGAAAGCCTTCCGAGCAGTTCTCTGAAGAACTTCCCTGAAGTTCTCTGAAAGGCTTCCCTGTAGTTCTCTGCAGAACTTCTATGAAGTTCTCGGGAGAATTTCCCTGATGTTCTCTGAAGAACTTCCAGGAAAATCTCTAAAGAACTTCTCTAAAGTTCACTGCAGAATTTGCCTGAAGTTCTCTGCAGAACTACCCTGAAATCGGGGAACTTTCTTCTGAACTAATAAGTCGACCGTTTGGAAGACCAAGATTACTAGAATTCATACATGATCTTGATATCAAAATACAGATATTAAAAAAAGTTGACATTAGCCCATACGCCGCGGAGCGGACGAATTCTAAACTAATGTTAACACCATCCGAAAAGCCTCACTTAACCATACATCTTTGTCATACATCATTTGAGACTACCATCAAGGTTCACTGTACTATGCTGTTTTTATTTGCTAAATATGCTGCCTTTCAACGGTCGTAATTTTTCTGATGAAGTCGGAACGAAACAACTTATTGACCTCTAGTCAAAGTTGCATTGTTAAAGTTTGAAAAATTTCATAAAAAGCATTTACATTTAAACTGAGGTAGTTATTTGAGTGGTTCTCAAAATATATCAAAATTTCAAATCAAAATTGTTGATGCCAAATTGTGATGGAAAATTAACGATAAGCTAAATCAAGCAATATAAGTGTTCAAGTCACTAGGAGATTTATCAACTATTGCTGTCTATTTTGCACGTTCCATACTAAAATGGCGTAGCCCTGCAAAAAAACCTTGTGTCTATGCTACTTTTCTATACATATACGCTATCGGTAGTAACTTTTCTGATGAAGTCGTGATTGACACTTTGCTTGTCCAAGTTGTTTGTTAACGTTCGAAAAGCATCAGCAAATCGATTTTGACATTTACATTTAAGCTAAGGTAGTTATTAGAGTGGTTCGCGAAGAGAATCTCTCAATGTTACCTAGGACCTAATGCATTGTTCAGCTTGAAATAGCATGAGTTTAAAATACGATATTCGATGGTTTTGGGACCCAAACTAACGGAATATGGCATGGAGCTCAGGGTGCAAAAATCTCTGTAGACAAGTGTTATAATAAATAAAAACAAAGAGGGTTACAAAACCTTTTCGAAAAGTTTTTAATCTCCGGAAAAATGTAATGAGATTTTCAAACTTCTGAAAAAAAATGTCGAAAACTTCTGAAAGGAACACTTTTGTGGAAGAGTCGAAAATCATTGGAAAAAGTTTTGAGATTTTTCTAGAATAAATAGCTTTGGAAACACCTTGAAGACGTTTGGGAGAATGTCGGGAGCTGTTTTCAAAAATTCTGATGAAACTTTCAAAGGATGAGAAGATGTTTGAGAAATGTCAAGGATAAAATTTTGATTCCTTGGGAAAAAAATTTGAACTCTGAGGATTTGTTTAAAAAAACATGATAAGGACGTGTTTCGGAGGTTTTTTTTTTCAATATATAGAAAAACTCTTCTGGAATATATATGGGAAAACTGCGAAAACATCTAGGAGATGACTAATCTCGGAAATTGTTTTGAAAACTTTTGGAACAAATTTGGAAAACTTTTAATTAGAGCTTCAAAATAATTTGGGAGAAATTCTGACAATTTATGAAAACGATTACAAGAAATTGAAAAAAAATATTTTAAAGAAAAAAATAAGAGAATAACGATATGTTTGCCAATTTTTTGGAACAAATTTGAAAAATAGAGGTATATATAAAGTGTTTTCTTTAAAGTTATTAAAAAAGTTGAAGTTTGCCGTAGTTAAAGTTTCATAAAATGTGTGCCTAAGGGATCGATGCGAGATTTCGTGTCTAGTAACACTTTGGGAAAAAGTGACCTACCCGTGATTCTTCGTAAGTTGAAATGGCATAGAATCCAAAAATGGTCTCCACAATGGCCGACTGCAGCACCCAACTCGCCTTTTTTAAGGCATAAATCTCAATAAATATTCGACCGTTGTGGTTGGTTGTTGCATTCATTTGTGGTTGTTGCTGAGGTTTGTGCTTATAAACTAGCGAGGTGCTAATGTATGACAAAAGATTCCCAATCGTTCCTCCTTTAATGAAAGCTGTACGTTATTAGTCATAACTTTTCGGTCGAGTGGTTTCAATCTCCCCCACACACAAACTCCAAGCAACAGCTTACCCGACAAGCAAGCAAAGCAACATTTGCAGTTAATGGTAATCCTCTTTAGGTTGAAATTTAAGCAGCTTTCCAAACTGCATATTTTGATTTAATTTACATTGCAACTGCCTTGGGTCGTCCTTTCCGTGTCATCCTCATCATCGCCACCGGCGACTTCAGCCACATACTAGCCAAATACCGAAAAAGCCATGAGTAAAAAAATGGTTATTCGAAAGCACACATACATAAACTGGACGAAAAAGAGATTTTCGCAGCACTTCTTCTGGCAGCAACAGTAACACCAGCACCGGCAAGGAGGAAGCTATGCTAATGAGATTATAATTTATGCAAAAATCAACATGTGTTGTTGAAGCGCACACCCAGCTGGGTTGTAACCGGTTCCAACAATAACAAACAAGAACTTCCACCTGCCTGCTGCGGATCACTGCGAAGAAGTACTCGTGGGGGTGTTGGCCGTGGAAAATTGACCGTAAAAAGCCATCCCACTAACCGACCGACCGACCAGCCAAGCGCAGCCAAGCAGCCAGCAGAGCTATACACATATCACTACAAGTTTGCATCCATTCCAGTTGTTTGGGGAGGGCAAGAAAGAGCGTTAAAATTGACTAAAAGCTTCTTGCCGTTGAAAGAAGACATTCTTCCAAACCGAGCAGTTGCAGTGCAACAGGTCGATTTGAGTGCTACTGGAAAAATTATGCACCGGAAAAAGGCACGGATGCTTGAATCTTGATTACCACGTTCCATATCGGAGCGATAAATTAATCATGATGCTCGCGACGCCATCGTCTTATGGTTGCATTTTTTTTCTCTTGGGCCAGCCACACTGCCACAGGTTGCAGCCAGAGAGTGTGTTTCCCACAAGGAATAAAAACTTATGATTAGTTGCATCGTTGGTGTAGGTACCAGAAGTAGCTGATAAGAAGTTGGAATGCAGGGAAATGCAAGGAACATTTAGTAATCATACAAACATTTCCGGTTACAAGTTAGAGTGAACCTTTTTACCTGTGTTCACCCTTAAAGAAATGAGCGTTTGAGAGCTCCATACATCCAATTGACTAGCGGAGTCGACTCAAAACTGAGCGAAATGGAGCGGACTTGTATGCTATGACGGTGAACACTTTTCAATCGATTCGAAAAAAACACCTATGTTGTTGTAAGTGAGATGAAAGACCCGTGCAACACTATTCCAAAAGTTCATTTTTCGAAGTGTATTTTTAATACACCCCCATTGATGCCCACTCCTGTTGGAACCTTTTAAGTTCGGATGGAAACGCTACAAAGTAAGCTCCCCATCACTAATTTCAACTCAATTCGAACTACGCACTGACTGATTCCGTTCATTAATTATCTGACCCCCAGTACGGTGCATACGGAAAGCGGACCGAATATCCTCAAAACTGTTCAAAGCGTGTTTCCCATCGATTTCGCTTTCACTAATTCATTTTTGCCCAAGCATCGAACCTTCGCACCACCTGGTCGGTCGGAGACTCGGCAGCTCAGCAGTGTAGTTCCGCGGGTTGGGCAAATTATCATCAACTCTTTCAGTCGCACCAATCCATCAGCGCGTGCGCAGTCGAAGCTGCCGCGGTTTTCCCGTGCTAAAATCGATGTCGTTGACGTTTGTCTGCACGTCGAATCGAATGCCATTTACCATTTCGGCACTTCGGCCGGCAACCGGCAGCTGCTGACGGGAAGCAGCTCGGTCATGACCTACTATCGTGCACTACTGCCGATCGGCAAAATCACCCACCTCTGCATGAAAAAACCGATACTCGATTCGTTTTCATGACAATTTTATCGTCGAAGCCTCTCCTGGAGGACGCTCGGAGCCTGCAACGGGTCGTCCGACCATTGAATGGTGCAATGGCCTGATTTGCACTCATTCCGTACTGGAATGCGATGAACAGATGACCAAATTTTGGCATTTCACTAATGCTTCTCAGGTCGTATAAACGTTGCTGGCACTGGATCTTGGATTGATAAAAATTCGGGCGGTTCAAAATTAAAATGAAAATTATCTCCACTGCTGCAGAAGTAATTCGGTGTCGAAATGGCGTAGCTGACAGGCTACGGTTCGACGCAATAGATTTCCGTGGTTTTGTTCAATCCATTCTAGTTTTGTATTGCATGGATGCTGCTCTCAAACAAATGCGAAATTAAATCTCATATGC
Source organism: Aedes japonicus (assembly GCA_034211315.2). Lineage (NCBI taxonomy): Eukaryota > Metazoa > Arthropoda > Insecta > Diptera > Culicidae > Aedes > Aedes japonicus. The sequence continues at coordinate 130,422 of JASCZW010003888.1, forward strand.
TTTTCGTTGATTCACTAAACTGAGCGGGAAACAAAAGACTTAAATAGGATTTTCGGCTGCTCAGACCAGTGCTGTGATGCCGGCTTTCGGAGAAACAGCGGAAAGAGAATGCGTTTCAACAACGCGCTCAAACAAAATACTGGCGCACCTGGTGAATGACTGGCGGATCAAAGAACCAAATATAGACAAAGAAGCTAATGGCGGGTTCTATCACGCACTAACCACGAAATATTAATCAATTGGCATAAAGTGAGCTCGCCCGTAAAGGCTCCACCAGACTGCAGCGTTTTTGCAGCCACCGCGGCGAGATCGCGGCGAAAAAAATCTGCCACTGGAGAGACAACATGGCGGCTTATAGCGCACAGACCGGCGTTGATCAAAAACGCATCGCGTCGGTTTGTGTTTTCGCGCAAGCCGCCGCGGAATCTCACCGTGGCGATTTTTTCGCCAAGCGATTTCGCTGCGGCTGACGGTGAGGACCTTAAAGTTGTTTGTTTGTAACTTTGTATGTGTTACAAACGTATCAAAAAGAAAACGTCATCCGGAACTGGCCCGAGGCGCAGAGGCGGACCAGTTGTGCTGCTGTGCAGAGGTTGCCAGCATGCATAGATCTATCTAGATTGGACACAGATTTTAAAAAAAATTCATACAGAGATATCTGTATGTGAAGAATAAAGACTTTTTGAGAAAAACCAAGATTTTTAAGATTTTTGGCTAATTGCTTGTCCGTCCAAACCTCCAATTCAAAATATGGGTACAGTTTAGGATCTAACATTTTTTCAGCGTGCTGTTTTAGGCCAACAAAAACAAAATAAAACAATTGACACTGAGCACTCACCGCGTGACAGATCACAATCTAAAAGTCAATTTGTAGTGTGTGCCCCCATTAATGATGTCTCTAGTAAACTTGAGATAATTATTAGTGAAAGGAAAATTTATGGAATTTCTCAAAAATTCTCGGAACGTTGCTTTTAGATATTCCTTCTGCCGTTTCGATAGGTATTCTTCAGACGGTTGTATGTATTCTTCCTGGGATTCTTTTCAGGAGTTTCTTCTGGCCAGTGTTGTTGAATCGCCTGAGCGTTTTCACGATTTGCAGCGCCGAGAGTTCTCTGCTCGCGAGAGGAGGGAAAACAAATAATGCTACTGTTCATCATCCCCCCTATCGTTTCCGCAGGAGAGTGAATGTGTGTATTTTTGCCATTGCGCTTTTCATCTCTTCAAGGCTACGAAACGAGGCCACGGTTGAGTGGTGAGAACCAACTCGCATGGTGAGGAGTACCGCGCATGAGCAGCCGACAGGCCTGCTCATTGAGCGAACGATGCTGGCTGAAACAAAGATGCCACGGATGACTCGCTTCGCGTCTGGCAAGAGCGGATATATGCGGTGGGCCACCAACAGAGGGTTTGGGATTTGTTTTATCACCTCCTCATTTGCTTCCCGCTTAGTTGGTAAAGCTTGTTGGTGGGATAGTGATATTGGGTTTGGTACGTATTTATATCTTGGCGTTGGCTTGTGTCGCTTTTTGTGATGCATCTCTGGTGTAATTTATAAAGGACTTTATAGAAAGAATTTATAAAATTATGTGCATCCGGCTATCGAGGTTTGCGAGAACGGTTTAATTTTTCACTGGCTGATAAACACGCGGACAAGACATTTAGATCAACAATAGAAAAGGGCTCATATCAACATTTTGCAAACAAACACTTCTGAGCCTCTTTCTCGTAAAGTGAATATCCACGCAAATCAATACCATCACCATGTAGGAGAGTTTCCCCACACGATGATTCTGTAGGTTTGCGTATGTAGCCAACGGCTTCCGCCAAAGGAATTCCCAAGTATTGTAAAATTATTTTAAATATTTTTTTCGTACTATTATGCATTGTCATAGGTTCGTAGTGGATGCGCGAGTCTGTTCACAATCAGTAGGACAATAATCTGTAGACAAGTAAATACAATTAAATTACATGATTTTATATTTTAACATCCCCTCCACTATATTTTCTATGCTATTTTAGAGTAGGTCAAGTTTCAGCTTCACATATATCCTTCCATATCACTCAGTCCACCTACTTTATATATGTATCTTGGAAAAGATAGAAGGTTTTTAACGTTTTTAGGAAGGATCATATATGCGACAAATCTAATCATTGAACAAAGCTTTTCTCCCAAATTTACCAAAATGATAATTTACAATAATTTGTTTCTATATTTTACAGACAAAGAATCATTTCCAGATTCTTCAAGAGTTATCAAGAATTAATTATTATTTTCTGTAGATTCATTGCTCTGTTTTTGGCGTTATTCACACTCATATAAAATTTATTTAGCTTCACTGTTAGTTGTTTTCTTTTTTTTCAAGACTTAAGGATTTTAATACATGTCTAATTTTCAATTTCAGTAACAAAGCAGTGGATGTCATATATGCATTATATATATATATATATATATATATATATATATATATATATATATATATATATATATATATATATATATATATATATATGTATATATATATAAATATATATATATACATATATATATATATATATATATATATATATATATATATATATATATATATATATATATATATATATATATATATATATATGTATATATATATATATATTTATATAATGATACATAATTTACCCAACAGTTTCAGCGAGAGTGACGTGCTCTTCTTAAAAGCCATCCTGCAAAAAGTTTGATAAGGATTGCGAATTGTTATTTCAACGAGGATATCCGAGAGCGAAGCATCGCCGTCACCGGCGAAGTGAGCAGGCACACTGCAGTGACGGACTCTCCGGGCAAACTGCACCGGAGAGTCACGTCACTGCAGGTGAGTCTTCACTTCACCAAGTGACAAACGTCATCGACTTCGGAATAACCCTCAATTTGTTGGACCGTATAGTTTGGGACAAGT